>JAQNBH010000011.1:10776167-10991167 GCA_028752905.1 Cladorhizidae sp. MBARI D1340-BT2
GAGAGTGTGCATAAGTATACAGAGAGTATGCATAAGTATACAGAGAGTGCATAAGTATACAGAGAGTGTGCATAAGTATACAGAGAGTATGCATAAGTATACAGAGAGTGTGCACAAGTATACAGAGAGTGTGCATAAGTATACAGAGAGTGTGCATAAGTATACAGAGAGTGTGCATAAGTATACAGAGAGTGTGCATAAGTATACAGAGAGTGTGCATAAGTATACAGAGAGTGTGCATAAGTATACAGAGAGTATGCATAAGTATACAGAGAGTGTGCATAAGTATACAAGAGAGTGTGCATAAGTATACAGAGAGTGTGCATAAGTATACAGAGAGTGTGCATAAGTATACAAGAGAGTGTGCATAAGTATACAGAGAGTGTGCATAAGTATACAGAGAGTGTGCATAAGTATACAGAGAGTGTGCATAAGTATACAGAGAGTGTGCATAAGTATACAGAGAGTGTGCATAAGTATACAGAGAGTGTGCACAAGTATACAGAGAGTGTACATAAGTATACAGAGAGTATGCATAAGTATACAGAGAGTGTGCATAAGTATACAGAGAGTGTGCATAAGTATACAGAGAGTGTGCATAAGTATACAGAGAGTGTGCATAAGTATACAAGAGAGTGTGCATAAGTATACAGAGAGTGTGCATAAGTATACAGAGAGTGTGCATAAGTATACAGAGAGTGTGCATAAGTATACAGAGAGTGTGCATAAGTATACAGAGAGTGTGCATAAGTGTACAAAGAGTGTACAGTGTGTGCAATATCGTGCGATGGCCATATCACACACCTTTGAAACTAGACAGCCTCTCTAGCTTCTGGCTGACAATCTTCTCTATGCGTGTGACATATTGTTCGATGTCGTGGTCGTTGTCCTGGACGTAGAGCAGCAGTCTCTCCTCCTCCTCCAGCAGGAACTGGTCTGCCTGGATGATGGCTTTGTGCTCCTCCACCAACTGTTCCTCACTGTCCACCAGGTTATTGATGGCCTCGTGGAAAATAAGGATCTCACTTGACTCATTCATATCCAACTCACCACCACTATCCTGGAAGGTCAGGGGAAATAGTATGTGTAGTGTGTGTGTGTGTGTGGAGGGGGGGGGGGGGGGGGGGGGGGAGAGGGGATTTGGATGTGGGAAGTGAGCATGTGCAGTGCAGTATGTGTACAGAAGGAGCTGTGAAAATTCTGAGTACCTTCGGAAAACGGAAAAGTTAAAAAAATTTAAAAAAAATAAAAAAATTATTTTAGCATATTTTAGCGTGGTATAAAAATTGGAATTTGGTTTGGAGTTTTTTTGTTTTTTTTAAGTCAATTTTTGGTAATGTATGCTATGAAGGTTGTCCATATTTGGCCAACATCTCTCACTTTGAAGGCAAAGTAGTCATTTAGTGAGATTGGGATCAAAAGAGGGACCCTCAGTAGAGGTGCTGCACTGCACTTGAAGGAAGGAAGACTCATTATCTGAGAGCAAGCATTTCACCCTCATGGACCTGAGCAAGCAAGTGGCACCGCTCTAGTGATTCCACTCTGGCAAAAGGTAAGTCAGGGTTCCTACCAGGAGTGAGACAGTAATTAACCACATTGTATAGATGAATGAGAGGGTCAGAGGTGCTGTCATCAAGAGAACGAATCTCGAGGCAAAGGAAGGAGAAATTTGAGGTAACCATGGATAACTCTACGCCATCCCCCTCAGCAAATGATGAGGGGAGCCAATTAGGCCACTGAAAACCAACCAGCAATCGCCAGCGGAAGGGTTAAGATGCACTACAAGGGAAGAATGGTCATGAGGACGATGTATCTTCCACAATGTGACACACAATGCACAACTAACTACCCCTGCTGGTCGGTGTCCTAGTGAGGCTAATGTTTGCCTGTACACACCCCAGGACTTCCCCTGCTGGTCGGTGTCCTAGTGAGGCTAATGTTTGCCTGTGCACACCCCAGGACTTCCCCTGCTGGTCGGTGTCCTAGTGAGGCTAATGTTTGCCTGTACACACCCCAGGACATCCCCTGCTGGTCGGTGTCCTAGTGAGGCTAATGTTTGCCTGTACACACCCCAGGACTTCCCCTGCTGGTCGGTGTCCTAGTGAGGCTAATGTTTGCCTGTACACACCCCAGGACTTCCCCAGCTGGTCGGTGTCCTAGTGAGGCTAATGTTTGCCTGTGCACACCCCAGGACTTCCCCTGCTGGTCGGTGTCCTAGTGAGCTAATGTTTGCCTGTACACACCTCAGCTGGTCGGTGTCCTAGTGAGGCTAATGTTTGCCTGTACACACCCCAGGACTACCCCTGCTGGTCGGTGTCCTAGTGAGGCTAATGTTTGCCTGTACACACCCCAGGACTTCCCCTGCTGGTCGGTGTCCTAGTGAGCTAATGTTTGCCTGTACACACCCCAGGACTTCCCCTGCTGGTCGGTGTCCTAGTGAAGCTAATGTTTGCCTGTGCACACCCCAGGACTTCCCCTGCTGGTCGGTGTCCTAGTGAGGCTAATGTTTGCCTGTGCACACCCCAGGACATCCCCTGCTGGTCGGTGTCCTAGTGAGGTTAATGTTTGCCTGTACACACCCCAGGACTTCCCCTGCTGGTCGGTGTCGTAGTGAGGCTAATGTTTGCATGTACACACCCCAGGACATCCCTGCTGGTCGGTGTCCTAGTGAGGCTAATGTTTGCCTGTACACACCCCAGGACATCCCCTGCTGGTCGGTGTCCTAGTGTGGCTAATGTTTGCCTGTACACACCCCAGGACTTCCCCTGCTGGTCGGTGTCCTAGTGAGGCTAATGTTTGCCTCTGCACACCCCAGGACATCCCTGCTGGTTGGTGTCCTAGTGAGGCTAATGTTTGCCTGTACACACCCCAGGACTTCCCCCGCTGGTCGGTGTCCTAGTGAGGCTAATGTTTGCCTGTATACACCCCAGGACTTCCCCTGCTGGTCGGTGTCCTAGTGATGCTAATGTTTGCCTGTACACACCCCAGGACTTCCCCTGCTGGTCGGTGTCCTAGTGAGGCTAATGTTTGCCTGTACACACCCCAGGACTACCCCTGCTGGTCGGTGTCCTAGTGAGGCTAATGTTTGCCTGTACACACCCCAGGACTTCCCCTGCTGGTCGGTGTCCTAGTGAGGCTAATGTTTGCCTGTACACACCCCAGGACTTCCCCTGCTGGTCGGTGTCCTAGTGAGGCTAATGTTTGCCTGTACACACCCCAGGACTTCCCCTGCTGGTCGGTGTCCTAGTGAGGCTAATGTTTGCCTGTACACACCCCAGGACTTCCCCTGCTGGTCGGTGTCCTAGTGAGGCTAATGTTTGCCTGTACACACCCCAGGACTTCCCCTGCTGGTCGGTGTCCTAGTGAGGCTAATGTTTGCCTGTACACACCCCAGGACTTCCCCTGCTGGTCGGTGTCCTAGTGAGGCTAATGTTTTCCTGTACACACCCCAGGACTACCCCTGCTGGTCGGTGTCCTAGTGAGGCTAATGTTTGCCTGTACACACCCCAGGACTACCCCTGCTGGTCGGTGTCCTAGTGAGGCTAATGTTTGCCGGTACACACCCCAGGACTTCCCCTGCTGGTCGGTGTCCTAGTGAGGCTAATGTTTGCCTGTACACACCCGAGGACATCCCCTGCTGGTCGGTGTCCTAGTGAGGTTAATGTTTGACTATACACACATAAGTACCTTATGTAGACTTCTATGTAGATATTGGAGGTCATTCTCTAAGAGGGAGTGCTTATCTTCATCTTCCCCACCCCCAGGAAGCTGCACAAGTTGTTGGTGCGAGGGGACATCACCGACAGAGGCGGGTCCTCCAACTCCTCCCCCACGTAACTCCTTCACTCTGAAACAAGACAAAAAGGATACACAAGTCAAAACAGAGCTATGGACAGACTCAAATTTTCTATTTATGTGAGAGGCCACCAAGTTAAAGAATTTCTTTCGTTTAAACTCCCAACAAACTCTCAGTTGACATAACAATATTACAATGAAGGCCAGAGCATCTAGTCGCAATGCCAGAGAGGGTTAATTTCAAGTTTTGTTGAGAAGGAAGGCTGGAGCATCTAGTCGCAATGCCAGAGAGGGTTAATTTCAAGTTTTGTTGAGAAGGAAGGCTGGAGCATCTAGTCGAAATGCCAGAGAGTGGATTTCAAGTTGATTGTTAGAAGGGAGGCTGGAGCATCTAGTCACAATGCCAGAGAAGGTAAATTTCAAGTTTTCTTAGAAGGAAGGCTGGAGCATCTAGTCGCAATGCCAGAGAGGGTGAATTTCAAGTTTTGTTGAGAAGGAAGGCTGGAGCATCTAGTCGCAACATTGAGAGAGAAAATTTCAAGTTGATTGTTGAGGAGGTTATTGTAAGTTGATTATCTACTTTTCACAAGTAATCGTGATCGTCAAAACCAAGACTGAGCCAACGACCAGAAGAAAGTGTGAAATGGCCTGGAAATATATCCTCAAGGATGAGTATGTGTGTGTGTGTCTCTTTTCAAAGCCGTAAATACATCCTCATCCAGTCAGGTGACCCTTAACCACGTAAGAGATGTGGAACCATAAGCACCAATATGTACTGTATATCATACCTACCGTGATTGGTATAGTATTTGTTACAAGAGCAATATTAGTAACTGAAGGAACATGACTATATCCAAGTATACCAGAAACAGTGAGATGACCATTTACAATCATACACTCCAATCATGGTACAGAACAGCGGTATGATATATAGTACATATTGGTGCTTATGGTTCCACATCTCTTATGTGGTAAAGGGTTGTCTGACTGGATACGGTCCACATGGGTACACTTGTTTACTCTCTCTCATGTGGTTAAGGGTCACCTGACTGGATGAGGATTTATTTCCAGGCTTTGAAAAGAGACACACACACACACACATCCTCGAGGATATATTTCCACACTTTCTTCAGGCTTCTGTGCTCTGATGATTTACTACCTACACTCTCACACACACACCACATACACAATACCACTTAGGGAAATAATTAGATGCGGATATATGTAATACTTGCAAAAGTACTGAAATTCTGTTAAAATAACGGGGGCAAAGTTCATGGTTGTTGAATTCCCATACAAACGTTAAAGGCCCGGTGCAAACAGCATAGGAGACTAGGGTTATTGTGCCTTGTGTCTGGCTTAGGAGAGGGTTGTTGTGCCCTGTGTCTGGCTTAGGAGAGGGTTATTGTGCCCTGTGTCTGGCTTAGGAGAGGGTTATTGTGCCCTGTGTCTGGCTTAGGAGAGGGTTATTGTGCCCTGTGTCTGGCTTAGGAGAGGGTTATTGTGCCCTGTGTCTGGCTTAGAAGAGGGTTATTGTGCCCTGTCTGGCTTAGGAGAGGATTATTGTGTCCTGTGTCTGGCTTAGGAGAGGGTTATTGTGCCCTGTGTCTGGCTTAGGAGAGGGTTATTGTGTCCTGTGTCTGGCTTAGGAGAGGGTTATTGTGCCCTGTGTCTGGCTTAGGAGAGGGTTATTGTGCCCTGTGTCTGGCTTAGGAGAGGGTTATTGTGCCCTGTGTCTGGCTTAGGAGAGGGTTATTGTGCCTTGTGTCTGGCTTAGGAGAGGGTTACTGTGCCCTGTGTCTGGCTTAGGAGAGGGTTGTTGTGCCCTGTGTCTGGCTTAGGAGAGGGTTATTGTGCCCTGTGTCTGGCTTAGGAGAGGGTTATTGTGCCCTGTGTCTGGCTTAGAAGAGGGTTATTGTGCCCTGTCTGGTTTTGGAGAGGATTATTTTGTCCTGTGTCTGGCTTAGGAGAGGGTTATTGTGCCCTGTCTGGCTTATGAGAGGGTTATTGTGTCCTGTGTCTGGCTTAGGAGAGGGTTACTGTGCCCTGTGTCTGGCTTAGGAGAGGGTTACTGTGCCCTGTGTCTGGCTTAGGAGAGTGTTATTGTGCCCTGTGTCTGGCTTAGGAGAGGGTTATTGTGCCCTGTGTCTGGCTCAGGAGAGGGTTATTGTGCCCTGTCTGGCTTA
This sequence comes from Cladorhizidae sp. MBARI D1340-BT2, assembly GCA_028752905.1. Lineage (NCBI taxonomy): Eukaryota > Metazoa > Porifera > Demospongiae > Poecilosclerida > Cladorhizidae > Cladorhizidae sp. MBARI D1340-BT2. The sequence goes on from JAQNBH010000011.1 coordinate 10,782,149, forward strand.
GGAGAGGGTTATTGTGTCTTGTGTCTGGCTTAGGAGAGGGTTAATTGTGCCCTGTGTCTGGCTTAGGAGAGGGTTATTGTGCCCTGTGTCTGGCTTAGGAGAGGGTTACTGTGCCCTGTGTCTGGCTTAGGAGAGGGCTATTGTGTCCTGTGTCTGGCTTAGGAGAGGGTTATTGTGCCCTGTGGCTGGCTTAGGAGAGGGTTATTGTGTCCTGTGTCTGGCTTAGGAGAGGGTTATTGTGCCTTGTGTCTGGCTTAGGAGAGGGTTATTGTGCCCTGTGTCTGGCTTAGGAGAGGGTTATTGTGCCCTGTGTCTGGCTTAGGAGAGGGTTACTGTGCCCTGTGTCTGGCTTAGGAGAGGGTTATTGTGCCCTGTCTGGCTTAGGAGAGGGTTACTGTGTCCTGTGTCTGGCTTAGGAGAGGGTTATTGTGCCCTATGTCTGGCTTAGGAGAGGGTTATTGTGCCCTGTGTCTGGCTTAGGAGAGGGTTATTGTGCCCTGTGTCTGGCTTAGGAGAGGGTTACTGTGCCCTGTGTCTGCCTTAGGAGAGGGTTATTGTGCCCTGTGTCTGGCTTAGGAGAGGGTTACTGTGTCCTGTGTCTGGCTTAGGAGAGGGTTAATTGTGCACTGTGTCTGGCTTAGGAGAGGGTTATTGTGCCCTGTCTGGCTTATGAGAGGGTTATTGTGTCCTGTGTCTGGCTTAGGAGAGGGTTACTGTGCCCTGTGTCTGGCTTAGGAGAGGGTTATTGTGCCCTGTGTCTGGCTAAGGAGAGGGTTACTATGCCCTGTGTCTGGCTTAGGAAGGGTTATTGTGCCCTGTGTCTGGCTTAGGAGAGGGTTACTATGCCCTGTGTCTGGCTTAGGAGAGGGTTACTGTGCCCTGTGTCTGGCTTAGGAGAGTGTTATTGTGCCCTGTGTCTGGCTTAGGAGAGGGTTATTGTGCCCTGTGTCTGGCTCAGGAGAGGGTTATTGTGCCCTGTCTGGCTTAGGAGAGGGTTATTGTGTCTTGTGTCTGGCTTAGGAGAGGGTTAATTGTGCCCTGTGTCTGGCTTAGGAGAGGGTTATTGTGCCCTGTGTCTGGCTTAGGAGAGGGTTACTGTGCCCTGTGTCTGGCTTAGGAGAGGGTTATTGTGCCCTGTCTGGCTTAGGAGAGGGTTATTGTGTCCTGTGTCTGGCTTAGGAGAGGGTTATTGTGTCCTGTGTCTGGCTTAGGAGAGGGTTACTGTGCCCTGTGTCTGGCTTAGGAGAGGGTTATTGTGCCCTGTGTCTGGCTTAGGAGAGGGTTACTGTGCCCTGTGTCTGGCTTAGGAGAGGGTTATTGTGCCCTGTGTCTGGCTTAGGAGAGGGTTATTGTGCCCTGTGTCTGGCTTAGGAGAGGGTTATTGTGTCCTGTGTCTGGCTTAGGAGAGGGTTATTGTGTCCTGTGCATGAGTAGTAGTGCATATAAGAGGATATACAGTATATACCATACCTGTCAGCGTATCTCAGAGTGTTGAGAGTGTGCTCGCAGGAGTTGAATCCGGGAGAGATCATGGCTATCTACAGAACAAACAGAGCATTTTGGAACAAGAGTGTTATACACACACACACATCGAAGTCCACCATGGTCCAGAGCTTATGCACACACACACACCAGGTCCACCATGGTCCAGAGCTTATGCACACACACACACCAGGTCCACCATGGTCCAGAGCTTATGCACACACACACACACACACACACCAGGTCCACCATGGTCCAGAGCTTATGCACACACACACACCAGGTCCACCATGGTCCAGAGCTTATGCACACACACACACCAGGTCCACCATGGTCCAGAGCTTATGCACACACACACACACACACACACCAGGTCCACCATGGTCCAGAGCTTATGTACACACACACACACACCAGGTCCACCATGGTCCAGAGCTTATGCACACACACACACACCAGGTCCACCATGGTCCAGAGCTTATGCACACACACACACACCAGGTCCACCATGGTCCAGAGCTTATGTACACACACACACACACTAGGTCCACCATGGTCCAGAGCTTATGTACACACACACACACCAGGTCCACCATGGTCCAGAGCTTATGCACACACACACACACACACACACCAGGTCCACCATGGTCCAGAGCTTATGCACACACACACACACACACACACCAGGTCCACCATGGTCCAGAGCTTATGCACACACACACACACACACCAGGTCCACCATGGTCCAGAGCTTATGCACACACACACATACGCTAGAGGAAGCCCTCCTCTATGCAACGACTGGTTGCTAAACTTAAAGTACGTGGTCAAGTTCCTGGGTTGGAAAATGAATTTCGTTAAAATTCCATAAAATTCATTCCCCAACTGTGTGCTTGACCACATACTCAAGTTTTAGCGCCTAATGAAAACAGTCGTTGAATAGAGTAGGGCTTCCTCTAGCCACTGGTGCTAATTTCAGCTCTCTAGCACTTGGGATATTTATGTGGTAAAATCAGGCACAGGTACCCTCCACTTTAGTTTGGCTATAGTTATAGCTATATATGAAAAATATTTTAGTATCAAAAGAGAGCACACAGAGAGACCTATCTTTTGAGCTAAATATCAAGTCCATACCATGAAGTTTGCAGAATCTATGGAGCTAAATTAGAAACCACAAGTTTTTTTTTAACACTTTGCTACTAAAATGATTTTGACACCCCTAAAGTTGGCCAGAGTTTTGCACGCTAATAACTTGGTGTATTTGACTTCTAGAAGTAGTGATAACTACTCCTAAGGTGTATTCATGCTAATATTAGGAGTGGTCTTTGAAACCGAACCAAAGGAAATAGTGTCAATGTAATATTGGTGTTGGATTCCTCAAGAAGTTCACTGCAAACAGTTGAAATTCCTGTTATACCGGTAACGGAAATTTCATAAAAGTGCCACCTTAGTGCACAAAGATAAACAACAAGATTTCATAAATGAAATACACCCAGTGTAAGTATGTACCAATACACCCAGTGTAAGTATGTACCAATACACTCAGTGTAAGTATGTACCAATACACCCAGTGTAAGTATGTACCAATACACCCAGTGTAAGTATGTACCAATACACCCAGTGTAAGTATGTACCAATACACCCAGTGTAAGTATGTACCAATACACCCAGTGTAAGTATGCACCAATACACCCAGTGTAAGTGTGTGTACCAATACACCCATTGTAAGTATGTACCAATACACCCAGTGTAAGTATGCACCAATACACCCAGTGTAAGTGTGTGTACCAATACACCCAGTGTAAGTATGTACCAATACACCCAGTGTAAGTATGCACCAATACACCCAGTGTAAGTATGCACCAATACACCCAGTGTAAGTATGCACCAATACACCCAGTGTAAGTATGTACCAATACACCCAGTGTAAGTGTGTACCAATACACCCAGTGTAAGTATGCACCAATACACCCAGTGTAAGTATGTACCAATACACCCAGTGTAAGTATGCACCAATACACCCAGTGTAAGTATGTATGTACCAATACACCCAGTGTAAGTATGTACCAATACACCCAGTGTAAGTATGTACCAATACACCCAGTGTAAGTATGTACCAATACACCCAGTGCAAGTGTGTACCAATACACCCAGTGTAAGTGTGTACCAATACACTCAGTGCAAGTATGCACCAATACACCCAGTGTAAGTATGTACCAATACACCCAGTGCAAGTGTGTACCAATATGCCCAGTGTAAGTAGTACCAATACACCCAGTGCAAGTATGTACCAATATACCAAGTGTAAGTGTGTACTAATATACCAAGTGTAAGTATGTACTAATATACCAAGTGTAAGTGTGTACCAATCCACCCAGTGTAAGTATGTACCAATACACCCAGTGTAAGTATGCACCAATACACCCAGTGTAAGTATGTACCAATACACCCAGTGTAAGTATGCACCAATACACCGAGTGTAAGTATGCACCAATACACCCAGTGTAAGTATGCACCAATACACACCAGTATAAGTGTGTACTAATATGCCAAGTGTAAGTGTGTACTAATATGCCAAGTGTAAGTGTGTACTAATATGCCAAGTGTAAGTGTGTACTAATATGCCAAGTGTAAGTATGTACTAATATGCCAAGTGTAATATGCCAAGTGTAAGTGTGTACTAATATGCCAAGTGTAAGTGTGTACTAATATGCCAAGTGTAAGTGTGTACTAATATGCCAAGTGTAAGTGTGTACTAATATGCCAAGTGTAAGTATGTACTAATATGCCAAGTGTAAGTGTGTACTAATATGCCAAGTGTAATATGCCAAGTGTAAGTGTGTACTAATATGCCAAGTGTAAGTGTGTACTAATATGCCAAGTGTAAGTGTGTACTAATATGCCAAGTGTAAGTGTGTACTAATATGCCAAGTGCAAGTGTATACTAATATGCCAAGTGTAAGTGTGTACTAATATGCCAAGTGTAAGTGTGTACTAATATGCCAAGTGTAAGTGTGTACTAATATGCCAAGTGTAAGTATGTACTAATATGCCAAGTGTAAGTGTGTACTAATATGCCAAGTGCAAGTGTATACTAATATGCCAAGTGTAAGTGTGTACTAATATGCCAAGTGTAAGTGTGTACTAATATGCCAAGTGTAAGTGTGTACTAATATGCCAAGTGTAAGTGTGTACTAATATGCCAAGTGTGTGTACTAATATGCCAAGTGTAAGTATGTACTAATATGCCAAGTGTAAGTGTGTACTAATATGCCAAGTGTAAGTGTGACTAATATGCCAAGTGTAAGTGTGTACTAATATGCCAAGTGTAAGTGTGTACTAATATGCCAAGAGTAAGTATGTACTAATATGCCAAGAGTAAGTATGTACTAATATTCCAAGTGTAAGTGTGTACTAATATGCCAAGTGTAAGTGTGTATTAATATGCCAAGTGTAAGTATGTACTAATATGCCAAGTGTAAGTGTATACTAATATGCCAAGTGTAAGTGTGTACTAATATGCCAAGTGTAAGTGTGTACTAATATGCCAAGTGTAAGTGTGTACTAATATGCCAAGTGTAAGTGTGTACTAATATGCCAAGTGTAAATATGTACTAATAGACATAAGCATTGACTAATTATCTGATATGCCTATATATATATATATATATTACACATAGACACAAGCATATAGACACATGCATTAACTAATTATCTGGCCTGTTGAAAGCCTGTGCCTGGTAACTAAATAAAGCAAGTTTATGAAATTGACTGTACCTTTTTTTTGTGTGTGTGTGTGTGTGTTTGTTTGCTATAGGGAAGCAAAATTGCTGAACAAGAGTTGTTGCATTTGGACAGTTGTAGTCCTCTGGTGGTAAAAGTCTTGACAAATATGCGCAAGTTATGTGTGAGAAGATAAACAGGTATATACATGTAAGGACAAGATCCTAAAGATGAATCTTAGGGATTTTTTTTGTGTGTGTGTGGGGGGGGGGGGGCTGCCGTCTTAACAAAGGATTCGAGTCATCCTCGACGTGGTTTGTTGCAACCAAAATCAAAATCAGCTGATGTTAGCGCTTAGGATTCTAAGAAGGTGCACAAAAGTGAGTTTTAGAATCTAAAAGACTGTTTTGTCGGCCATTTAAAAATATTATCGCACCTCCACCCCACATGAGAACTCAAGCAGTACTGTGGCAACTCTTGCATATTGTGCACTAGAAGTGAACGTGGAAATCCACGCATCACATGACGGTGTTAGTGTAAAGGATCGGCAGGTGCACGCCGAGAGGGTGCATGCGTCACATACCATACATGTCCGCGAGTTTTCTCCTACGAATGAATCCTTCAAGACCTGGGGGAGAGAGGAAGGACACGGCAAATAGTACAAAGTACACGCAAGCACGAGATACATGTGGTTTAAGACACACCCACAACAGGTGCTAATTATTTACATTTTTGAATTTCAGTTACCAAACTCTACAACATAAAAGTTCATTTGGCAGAGCTAGGCAGGTGTTCTTAGTTAAAAAAATATATATAATAATAATAATAATAATAATAGAGATTGGGCACCCTCCCAGAAGACTGCATCACACACCTCTTTCAAAGGCTGTCGATCTGCCTCTGGAGGGGGAATGCAACCATGTGGGTTGGTCGGTTGTTAACCAGACCCCCCATGGTTGATGGACTTTTGTAGACTGGACCATAATAATAATAATAATAATAATAATAATAATAATAATAATAATAATAATAATAATAATAATAATAATAATAATAATAATAATAATAACAATAACATAATAATAATAATAATAAATAAAATTAAAAAATGGTAAACAAATAAAATAATAATAAGTGGGTGCTTTAAGACCGAGCAGATGCTTATCACACACAGACGTCATCAATCTCTTATAGGTACGCATCGCTGAGTGAAGGTACATGGCTAGCTAGAGGGCGTGGCAGATGGTTGAACCTTTGCATTGCAGAACATCATGTCAACAAATTCCTCTCTGCAGTGGAAGAGGAACAGCAACCTGTGAGCAGGAGACCGTGTCACGATCAACATTTAACAAACATGTAGTAGGTGCTTAAGGGGGGGGGGACGCAAGACTGGCTAAAAACGTTGTTGACTTTTGACTGCCCATAACTTTTTTTATAATTGTTTTGTGTAGATCATTTTATGCTCAAATTGTTGCTTGTTCTATGTGCTTTCCAATGATATATAAAATATCTCTAGAGGCATGTTTTGTCAGAAGATCCATGTAGAAACATCCAAGGCAGGGACCCTCCTGGGGTTTGGCAGCTCATTTTTAAAAATCAAAAGGGTTTGTAGCTTGTCAAAGCTAACAGAGAGGTGGTTGGAGTGAAACCATATTGAATAACTAAGTGGTTGAATGGCAACCTGATTAGGCTAAAAATTGATTTTTTAGCAAGTAATCAAATACAGCATGGTGCCATTCAACAAACACTTTAGTTATTGCAATAATTATGGTTTCACTCCAATCACAGCTGTTAGCTTTGGCAAGCTACAAACCAATTTACAGCTTTTGAATGAGTTGTGGGGGGATGCCAAACGGAGGAGGGTCCGGCCTTAGATGTTTCTGCATGCATCTTCTGACAAAACATGCCTCTAGAGATATTTTATATATCATTGGAAAGCACATAGAACAAGCAACAATTTGAGCATAAAATCATCTACAAAAAAACAATTATTAAAAAAAGTTATGGGCAGTCAAAAGTCAACAACGTTTTTAGCTAGTCTTGTGTGGCGGACCCCCTTAATTAATAAAAAAATACCTGCTGAGAACCGAGCTTCTGCTGGTGTACACACGGAATATGCATGCTGCATACCTGGCTATATCAAGGGATGCATCTGTGTCCTGGTGCCTGGATAGTTTGATGTTTCTACTTCATTTTAATTAGACCGCAATTTCTGTTGTAGTGGCAAAAAGGCTTGTAGAAGATACACACACACACACCAGCAAACAGGCTTGTAGAACACTAATACACACACCAGCAAACAGACTTGTAGAACAAACACACACACCAGCAAACAAACTTGTAGAACATACACACACACCAGCAAACAGACTTGTAGAACATACACACACACCAGCAAACAGACTTGTAGAACACACACACACACCAGCAAACAGACTTGTAGAACATACACACACACCAGCAAACAGACTTGTAGAACATACACACACACCAGCAAACAGACTTGTAGAACATACACACACCAGCAAACAGACTTGTAGAACATAGAACATACACACACACCAGCAAACAGACTTGTAGAACATACACACACACCAGCAAACAGACTTGTAGAACATACACACACACCAGCAAACAGACTTGTAGAACATACACACACACCAGCAAACAGACTTGTAGAACACTCACACACACCAGCAAACAGACTTGTAGAACATACACACACACCAGCAAACAGACTTGTAGAACATACACACACATACCAGCAAACAGACTTGTAGAACATACACACACACCAGCAAACAGACTTGTAGAACATACACACACACCAGCAAACAGACTTGTAGAACATACACACACACCAGCAAACAGACTTGTAGAACATACACACACACCAGCAAACAGACTTGTAGAACATACACACACACCAGCAAACAGACTTGTAGAACATACACACACACCAGCAAACAGACTTGTAGAACATACACACACACCAGCAAACAGACTTGTAGAACATACACACACACCAGCAAACAGACTTGTAGAACACACACACACACCAGCAAACAGACTTGTAGAACACACACACACACCAGCAAACAGACTTGTAGAACATACACACACACACCAGCAAACAGACTTGTAGAACATACACACACACCAGCAAACAGACTTGTAGAACACACACACACACCAGCAAACAGACTTGTAGAACATACACACACACCAGCAAACAGACTTGTAGAACATACACACACACCAGCAAACAGACTTGTAGAACATACACACACACCAGCAAACAGACTTGTAGAACACTCACACACACCAGCAAACAGACTTGTAGAACATACACACACACCAGCAAACAGACTTGTAGAACATACACACACACCAGCAAACAGACTTGTAGAACATACACACACACCAGCAAACAGACTTGTAGAACATACACACACACACCAGCAAACAGACTTGTAGAACATACACACACACCAGCAAACAGACTTGTAGAACATACACACACACCAGCAAACAGACTTGTAGAACACACACACACACCAGCAAACAGACTTGTAGAACATACACACACACCAGCAAACAGACTTGTAGAACATACACACACACCAGCAAACAGACTTGTAGAACATACACACACACCAGCAAACAGACTTGTAGAACATACACACACACCAGCAAACAGACTTGTAGAACACTCACACACACCAGCAAACAGACTTGTAGAACATACACACACACCAGCAAACAGACTTGTAGAACATACACACACACCAGCAAACAGACTTGTAGAACATACACACACACCAGCAAACAGACTTGTAGAACATACACACACACCAGCAAACAGACTTGTAGAACATACACACACACCAGCAAACAGACTTGTAGAACATACACACACACCAGCAAACAGACTTGTAGAACATACACACACACCAGCAAACAGACTTGTAGAACATACACACACACCAGCAAACAGACTTGTAGAACACTCACACACACCAGCAAACAGACTTGTAGAACACACACACACACCAGCAAACAGACTTGTAGAACATACACACACACCAGCAAACAGACTTGTAGAACATACACACACACCAGCAAACAGACTTGTAGAACATACACACACACCAGCAAACAGACTTGTAGAACATACACACACACCAGCAAACAGACTTGTAGAACATACACACACACCAGCAAACAGACTTGTAGAACATACACACACACCAGCAAACAGACTTGTAGAACATACACACACACACCAGCAAACAGACTTGTAGAACATACACACACACCAGCAAACAGACTTGTAGAACATACACACACACCAGCAAACAGACTTGTAGAACATACACACACACCAGCAAACAGACTTGTAGAACATACACACACACCAGCAAACAGACTTGTAGAACATACACACACACCAGCAAACAGACTTGTAGAACATACACACACACCAGCAAACAGACTTGTAGAACATACACACACACCAGCAAACAGACTTGTAGAACATACACACACACACCAGCAAACAGACTTGTAGAACATACACACACACCAGCAAACAGACTTGTAGAACATACACACACACCAGCAAACAGACTTGTAGAACATACACACACACCAGCAAACAGACTTGTAGAACATACACACACACCAGCAAACAGACTTGTAGAACATACACACACACCAGCAAACAGACTTGTAGAACATACACACACACCAGCAAACAGACTTGTAGAACATACACACACACCAGCAAACAGACTTGTAGAACATACACACACACCAGCAAACAGACTTGTAGAACATACACACACACCAGCAAACAGACTTGTAGAACATACACACACACCAGCAAACAGACTTGTAGAACATACACACACACCAGCAAACAGACTTGTAGAACATACACACACACCAGCAAACAGACTTGTAGAACATACACACACACCAGCAAACAGACTTGTAGAACATACACACACACCAGCAAACAGACTTGTAGAACATACACACACACCAGCAAACAGACTTGTAGAACATACACACACACCAGCAAACAGACTTGTAGAACATACACACACACCAGCAAACAGACTTGTAGAACATACACACACACCAGCAAACAGACTTGTAGAACATACACACACACCAGCAAACAGGTTTGTAGAACACACACACACACACGCATACACCAGCGCCTTCACATTACCTCTTGGAATGGGAAGCAGTAACAGTATAGTTGGATCAGGTAATAAACCTTGCTTTCAAAAACATCCGGATTTTTCAAGGAGAGACTTATTAAAGGTCTTAATTAAGAGCTTCATGGTAATTAAATTGATATCAGACTACAACCAACAGATCACCCACACGTCAGGTCATGGAACATTCCTGTTGTCTGCAGAACAAAGAGGGGGGATACATCTTCACAAGGAAGACAATTACCACGTGAAGATAACTATTTCCTCAATTTTTTTAAAAATCCCTTGTGCAAAATGAAACTCCAAACTCTTTGATCCAGCTCAACGCAGGAATGTTCCACGACTTTGAGTGGGTGACCTTTGAGTGGGTGACCTTTTCAGAGCGTCAGAGTCAGCACATCATCTTCATCAACATCACTTGGGCATACATTACTCCAGCTGGAGCTCCTATCTTGTAACGGGCACAGCTACCCACAAAACAAGTCCGAACCCTGTTGATGTTCTGATCACGGAGAGAGCTACGCAGACCACACCTATATTTTCTGTCACTCGCCTAACATACCTGCCCCCTCATATTATGAAGCCCATGGGAAAAAACTGCATCTTTTGGTGACAAAATTATACCCATAGGTGGGCAGCAAATGAAGTTTGACTGAGCAGATATGCAAGATTCAAGAGGAATTTCATGTTTAGGGATGAATAAGTGTAACACACAAGCAGATATCCAACTCGATGTCGCTGACACTCAATGAATGCACAATAATTCAGCTCAGATGCTGCATTGAGTGTATTGTTACTTCCATGCTGGTGTGCACTTAAGATTATACCTCATTGTGTTAGGGATGGAGTAGTCATTCGGGTTGAGTCAGACAGTCATCTGCTATGCTAGGGATGGAGTAGTCATTCAGGTTGAGTCAGACAGTCATCTGCTATGCTAGGGATGGAGTGGACATTCAGGTTGAGTCAGACAGTCATCTGCTATGCTAGGGATGGAGTAGTCATTCAGGTTGAGTCAGACAGTCATCTGCTATGCTAGGGATGGAGTAGTCATTCAGGTTGAGTCAGACAGCAACAGTCATTTGTTGTGAAAAAGAAAACTTTTGGAAGACCAGAAGTTTCCTTCCACTGGTATATATTTGAAAAGCAAAAATCAGAGAGGAGATTACTTATGGCAAGAATGAATACCTTTCCTACGTCAGTGAAGAACTCCAGGCAGGTTGATAGTCTTCTCGGGGAGCAAGCTGTTGCATTTGTGGTTTTAGGGAATATGTAAATCATTATCATTGGACAGTCCTAAAGTGTGTGTTAATTAGCATTTGTTCCTCCTCCAGTCAGTCCCTCACCTGTGGCAGCGCAGCAGGTGTATCTCCCCTTAGGTGGGAGGGCATTAGATACTTAGAGAGTGTGAGTTTCAAAGTGATGCCTTTGACTGGGGACAAGGCTTGTTCAAACTAGTTTCTGAGGAGATCTAATGTGACATACAAGTTTTGAAACCCACACAGCAAAGAGTGAAGATACATGCATGTACCTCATGTCCCACACCTGATACATGCATGTGCCTCATGTCCCACACCTGATACATGCATGTACCTCATGTCCAACACCTGATACATGCATGTGCCTCATGTCCAACACCTGATACATGCATGTACCTCATGTCCAACACCTGATACATGCATGTACCTCATGTCCAACACCTGATACATGCATGTGCCTCATGTCCAACACCTGATACATGCACGTGCCTCATGTCCAACACCTTCTTGTAGAGATATTACAACTGCTGCTCAAATTTAATTAACAAGAGAATTTAGATTCTTTTAATTATTTTTAGTGTAACTATGGATCACTAATCAGACACTAAGGATCATTAATCAGACGATGATCATTAATCAGACAATAACTAAGGGTCATTAATCAGACCATGATCGTTAATCAGACAATCATTAATCAAACAATGATCATTAATCAGACGATAACTAAGGATCATTAATCAGACAATGATCATTAATCAGACAATAACTAAGGATCATTAATCAGACAATGATAACTAATCAGACAATAACTAAGGATCATTAATCAGACAATGATCATTAATCAGACAATAACTAAGGATCATTAATCAGACAATGATCATTAATCAGACAATAACTAAGCATTAATCAGACAATCAAACAATGACCAATAATCAGACAATAACCAACTTGCAAGGATCATTAATCAGACAATGATCATTAATCAGACAATAACTAAGGATCATTAATCAGACAAACTATTGATAATTAATCAAACAATAATTACCTTTTGTTCATTAATCTTGCACATGGACACACTAGTTGGGAACTTGGCAAGTAAGCATATACCCTTTACTCTGCTACAAGCCCATCTCTGCTCCCTATACTCACTCGGGAACATGCCGGGAACATGGCATCGAGCTCACTCACATGCAAGAAGGACAGCCCAAGAATATTGCGCTTGCTGATGCAAGGCTAGCTACAAGCAGTAGCATGCATTTCTGCTACTTACTCAATTCTGGGGTTTTCCTGTCGACAACCAAGATACCATTAAAATCACCTTCTCAATAATCAACTTCAAATAGTATTCACTCGACGTTTCGACTAGATGCTCTAGCCTTCATATTCCTGATGAAGACTAGAGCATCTAGTCGAAACTTCGAGTGAATACAATTTGAAGTTGATTATTGAGAAGGTGATTTTAATGTTATTATGTCAACTGAGAGTTCATTGAGAACCAATACCATGCTTTATTATTAAACCAAGTTGAAATAATCGGGATAATCGAAGTTTGGATATGCGAGCGAGGATGTACTGCATGTATATATGCATGTATAATATTATAGATGGCGACGTTAATTACAGTATATTTACCAGAGTTAGCTTGCTGCCTCTGAAAGGTAAATGTGCTCCTTTCCTGCTCAGTGCACGGATACATTCCTGAAACAACAGATATTATATGTTTATATTTGTACGTATGTGTATGCACAAACAGCTGCAACTTCAGGGGCTTGGAGCATTATAGCTTGCTGCATAGCTTAAACTTGTAGAGTAATGGGGAGATAAGGAACACAAGCTAGAGTATTGGGGAGATAATGAACACAAGCTAGAGTAATGGGGAGATAGGAACACAAGCTAGAGTAATGGGGAGATAAGGAACACAAACTAGAGTAATGGGGAGATAAGGAACACAAGCTAGAGTAATGGGGAGATAGGAACATAAGCTAGAGTAATGGGGAGATAAGGAACACAAACTAGAGTAATGGGGAGATAAGGAACACAAACTAGAGTAATGGGGAGATAAGGAACACAAGCTAGAGTAATAGGGAGATAGGAACAGAAGCTAGAGTAATGGGGAGATAGGAACACAAGCTAGAGTAATGGGGAGATAAGGAACACAAACTAGAGTAATGGGGAGATAAGGTACACAAGCTAGAGTAATGGGGAGATAGGAACACAAGCTAGAGTAATGGGGAGATAGGAACATAAGCTAGAGTAATGGGGAGATAAGGAACACAAACTAGAGTAATGGGGAGATAAGGAACACAAACTAGAGTAATGGGGAGATAAGAAACACAAGCTAGAGTAATGGGGAGATAGGAACACAAGCTAGAGTAATGGGGAGATAAGGAACACAAGCTAGAGTAATGGGGAGATAATGAACACAAGCTAGAGTAATGGGGAGATAGGAACACAAGCTAGAGTAATGGGGAGATAAGGAACACAAACTAGAGTAATGGGGAGATAAGGAACACAAGCTAGAGTAATGGGGAGATAGGAACACAAGCTAGAGTAATGGGGAGATAGGAACATAAGCTAGAGTAATGGGGAGATAAGGAACACAAACTAGAGTAATGGGGAGATAAGGAACACAAACTAGAGTAATGGGGAGATAAGAAACACAAGCTAGAGTAATGGGGAGATAGGAACACAAGCTAGAGTAATGGGGAGATAAGGAACACAAGCTAGAGTAATGGGGAGATAAGGAACACAAGCTAGAGTAATGGGGAGATAGGAACACAAGCTAGAGTAATGGGGAGATAAGGAACACAAGCTAGAGTAATGGGGAGATAAGGAACACAAGCTAGAGTAATGGGGAGATAGGAACACAAGCTAGAGTAATGGGGTGATAGGAACACAAGCTAAAGTAATGGGGAGATAAGGAACACAAGCTAGAGTAATGGGGAGATAAGGAAAACAAGCTAGAGTAATGGGGAGATAGGAACACAAGCTAGAGTAATGGGGAGATAATGAACACAAGCTAGAGTAATGGGGAGATACGGAACAGAAGCTAGAGTAATGGGGAGATAAGGAACACAAGCTAGAGTAATGGGGAGATAAGGAACACAAGCTAGAGTAATGGGGAGATAGGAACACAAGCTAGAGTAATGGGGAGATAAGGAACACAAGCTAGAGTAATGGGGAGATAAGGAACACAAGCTAGAGTAATGGGGAGATAGGAACACAAGCTAGAGTAATGGGGAGATAAGGAACACAAGCTAGAGTAATGGGGAGATAGGAACACAAGCTAGAGTAATGGGGAGATAAGGAACACAAGCTAGAGTAATGGGGAGATAAGGAACACAAGCTAGAGTAATGGGGAGATAGGAACACAAGCTAGAGTAATGGGGAGATAGGAACACAAGCTAGAGTAATGGGGAGATAGGAACACAAGCTAGAGTAATGGGGAGATAAGGAACACAAGCTAGAGTAATGGGGAGATAGGAACACAAGCTAGAGTAATGGGGAGATAAGGAACACAAGCTAGAGTAATGGGGAGATAGGAACACAAGCTAGAGTAATGGGGAGATAAGGAACACAAGCTAGAGTAATGGGGAGATAAGGAACACAAGCTAGAGTAATGGGGAGATAAGGAACACAAGCTAGAGTAATGGGGAGATAAGGAACACAAGCTAGAGTAATGGGGAGATAGGAACACAAGCTAGAGTAATGGGGAGATAGGAACACAAGCTAGAGTAATGGGGAGATAGGAACACAAGCTAGAGTAATGGGGAGATAAACACAAGCTAGAGTAATGGGGAGATAGGAACACAAGCTAGAGTAATGGGGAGATAAGGAACACAAGCTAGAGTAATGGGGAGATAAGGAACACAAGCTAGAGTAATGGGGAGATAAGGAACACAAGCTAGAGTAATGGGGAGATAGGAACACAAGCTAGAGTAATGGGGAGATAGGAACACAAGCTAGAGTAATGGGGAGATAAGGAACACAAGCTAGAGTAATGGGGAGATAGGAACACAAGCTAGAGTATTGGGGAGATAAGGAACACAAGCTAGAGTAATGGGGAGATAAGGAACACAAGCTAGAGTAATGGGGAGATAGGAACACAAGCTAGAGTAATGGGGAGATAAGGAACACAAGCTAGAGTAATGGGGAGATAAGGAACACAAGCTAGAGTAATGGGGAGATAAGGAACACAAGCTAGAGTAATGGGGAGATAGGAACACAAGCTAGAGTAATGGGGAGATAGGAACACAAGCTAGAGTAATGGGGAGATAAGGAACACAAACTAGAGTAAGCACAGCCAGCTATGGACCACTAGTATGGACACCAGCTAGAGTAAGCACAGCCAAGGCTAGCTAGCTGCTATGCACCACTAGTATGGACACCAGCTAGAGTAAGCACAGCCAAGGCTGGCTAGCTATGCACCACTAGTATGGACACCAGCTAGAGTAAGCACAGCCAAGGCTGGCTAGCTATGGACCACTAGTAGAGTATGGTCTTGATCTTTTGCGGTTATCCACACTGTCAGCAGGAGAGAGAACATCCAATGCATCAGAGCTATATAAAGGTACCAACAAGAAGCAGAGTAAATGAATGCTGAAGCTCACAATTGGAGTGGAGAAGGGGGAGGATGAGGATGAAAGGGTAAAGGAAGGCAAAAAAGAGGAGGAAATATAGAAACAAGAACAAGGGAGTAATGAAAAAATAAAGAAAAAAGAAAAAGAGGGAAAGGAAAAAGAGAGGGAACAAAAAAAGAGGGGGAAAGAAAAAAGAGGAAGAAAGAAAAAAAAGAAAGGGAAAAAAAAAATTATGCGCCCGATAAGGGACTTGAACCCTTGACCCTCAGATTAAAAGTCTGATGCTCTACCAACTGAGCTAACCGGGCTACACAAACAATGAAAGCTAACCAGGTCATTTAATGAGCAAACAAATACAACACACCTTTAGTGCCAAGAGACTTTTGTTGATTTGAGCGCCTTCCATTCTGGTGAGCCTGTCAGAAGTAGCAGTGTCTGCCCCTCTCTCATTGCCTGCATATACATATAAACACAACCACACATGAATATGGGATTCATTGGTAAAAAATAAATTATCAATGAACTCTCAGTTGACATAAAATAACCGTCTCAATAATCAACTTGGGGAAATTGCACTTTCTCGACGTTTCAATTACGAAGGCTGGAACATCTAGTCGAATCGTCGAGAGAGAGTACAATTTCATGTTGATTATTGACAAGGGGATTGTACATCACAACATCTGGAGTCATACAACAATAAAACAACAACAACAACAACAACAAGACAAGACAAGGGTAGATGCATGGTGGGCAATATTATTTAAGTGCACACTCTGTCACAACTAAACCCGTCATGTTAGCACCAAGTGTTCCAGTGGACCAGCCTAGGCGAAGCAAAGATGTACCAGTTCCAATCCCCCCACGCCTCATCTCTATAGAGACACACTGTAAAGCAGGAGGAGAGTGCTTGGGGTTAGCAATCCAATCAGCGAATAAGTACGACAAAGAGCTGTAGAGCAGTGGGCTATGCACACGAATATTTCCTTCCGGCAGACCAAATCCCGTGAGATGGTTGGAACACTCCTTACCAGTATTAGGTGGGAAAGAGCTTTGAACTTGACAACCTAAACTACAGGCTGTGGGGTGCTCTGTAGTGGGTGGTGTGCCTGGGGGCTGGGTCACTGAACTCATGTGCAGACGTTTCCTTCCTTACAGGTTCGAAGTAATAATATTATAGAGCAATGAGAAACTACACAAGGGCTTTCTAACCGTAAATGTTGTGTGTGGCATGTGTGGACAGTATTTCCATGGTTACTGCTTGCACCAACCTGCCAAATCAATCAGAGAGAACTTGCCAAAGAGACGAAGGTTAGACCTACATCACACACACCACAACAGGTTAGACCTACATCACACACACCACAACAGGTTAGACCTACATCACACACACCACAACAGGTTAGACCTACATCACACACACCACAACAGGTTAGACCTACATCACACACACCACAACAAGAACATCGATAGACGAGAGGAGGAACACTTTCTGTGAGGAGAAGGAGAATGCGTGACTTCCTTCAACCATTTCCTTGGTTCACCCACCACTTAGACACATTATCACTAGACTGGTCAAGGGGGATTGAGCAACTTCCACCCTCCCCTCCCCCTCCCCCCCCTCCCTCCCCTGTGTATGAGATGTGGTAGCAAAGAAGCGGCACATCTTCATAACTATAAAATAGTTTATACCACACCTACAGGGTTAATGGGTGTGGTGAACGTGTTCGTTCTTCTCTAGCGTGGAAGAGCACAAGCTATTCGCAGCAGTCGGCTCAATTACGCTGAAGGCTCTTCCAGCATGTCCCAGCCAAGCAACTTCTCTCTCAGCCGAGGAATTAGTGTAAAGCCACACCCCACTGGAAGACCCAGCTGTGCATAATCACATGGCTCGGAAAAGACAAACACCGAGGCTCGTCATCTCCCAGGCCTGAGTCCCAGGCCTGAGAACCACGACTCCTCCCTGGACACATTATGGCTAGATCTACATCATAACAAGCGCTACACTTGCTCATGCATATGATTTGGTGATTGGTCATCTAAGACTTTCCTGATGAAGACAACCAATAGTATGCTTGGTGTGCACTCAGAAAGCACTCACCTGGTCCTCACTATGAGCTGAAACACGGCATGGGATCTTGACGAGTGCTGGTTGGCAGAAGTAACGCCGGAAGTCCTGTCACAATTACATATACATGCAGTCACACTCATCCTTAACAGTGGACACAATATATACATGCAGTCATGCTCATCCTTAACAGTGGGCACAATATATACATGCAGTCATGCTCATCCTTAACAGTGCACACAATATATACATGCAGTCACACTCATCCTTAACAGTGGACACAATATATACATGCAGTCATGCTCATCCTTAACAGTGCACACAATATATACATGCAGTCATGCTCATCCTTAACAGTGGACACAATATATACATGCAGTCATGCTCATCCTTAACAGTGCACACAATATATACATGCAGTCATGCTCATCCTTAACAGTGCACACAATATATACATGCAGTCATGCTCATCCTTAACAGTGGACACAATATATACATGCAGTCATACTCATCCTTAACAGTGGGCACAATATATACATGCAGTCATGCTCATCCTTAACAGTGGGCACAATATATACATGCAGTCATGCTCATCCTTAACAGTGCACACAATATATACATGCAGTCACACTCATCCTTAACAGTGCACACAATATATACATGCAGTCATGCTCATCCTTAACAGTGGACACAATATATACATGCAGTCATGCTCATCCTTAACAGTGGACACAATATATACATGCAGTCATGCTCATCCTTAACAGTGGGCACAATATATACATGCAGTCATGCACATCCTTAACAGTGGACACAATATATACATGCAGTCACACTCATCCTTAACAGTGCACACAATATATACATGCAGTCGTACTCATCCTTAACAGTGGGCACAATATATACATGCAGTCATGCTCATCCTTAACAGTGGGCACAATATATACATGCAGTCATGCACATCCTTAACAGTGGGCACAATATATACATGCAGTCATGCTCATCCTTAACAGTGGGCACAATATATACATGCAGTCATGCTCATCCTTAACAGTGGACACAATATATACATGCAGTCATGCTCATCCTTAACAGTGGACACAATATATACATGCAGTCATGCACATCCTTAACAGTGGACACAATATATACATGCAGTCATACTCATCCTTAACAGTGGACACAATATATACATGCAGTCACACTCATCCTTAACAGTGGACACAATATATACATGCAGTCATGCTCATCCTTAACAGTGGACACAATATATACGTGCAGTCATGCACATCCTTAACAGTGGGCACAATATATACATGCAGTCACACTCATCCTTAACAGTGGACACAATATATACATGCAGTCATGCTCATCCTTAACAGTGGACACAATATATACATGCAGTCATGCTCATCCTTAACAGTGGGCACAATATATACATGCAGTCATGCTCATCCTTAACAGTGGACACAATATATATGTGCAGTCATGCTCATCCTTAACAGTGGACACAATATATACATGCAGTCATGCTCATCCTTAACAGTGGGCACAATATATACATGCAGTCATGCTCATCCTTAACAGTGGACACAATATATATGTGCAGTCATGCTCATCCTTAACAGTGGACACAATATATACATGCAGTCATACTCATCCTTAACAGTGCACACAATATATACATGCAGTCATACTCATCCTTAACAGTGCACACAATATATACATGCAGTCACACTCATCCTTAACAGTGGGCACAATATATACATGCAGTCATGCTCATCCTTAACAGTGGACACAATATATACATGCAGTCATACTCATCCTTAACAGTGCACACAATATATACATGCAGTCACACTCATCCTTAACAGTGGACACAATATATACATGCAGTCATGCTCATCCTTAACAGTGGACACAATATATACATGCAGTCACACTCATCCTTAACAGTGGACACAATATATACATGCAGTCACACTCATCCTTAACAGTGGGCACAATATATACATGCAGTCATGCTCATCCTTAACAGTGGACACAATATATACATGCAGTCACACTCATCCTTAACAGTGGACACAATATATACATGCAGTCACACTCATCCTTAACAGTGGGCACAATATATACATGCAGTCATGCTCATCCTTAACAGTGGACACAATATATACATGCAGTCATGCTCATCCTTAACAGTGGGCACAATATATACATGCAGTCATGCTCATCCTTAACAGTGGGCACAATATATACATGCAGTCATGCTCATCCTTAACAGTGGACACAATATATACATGCAGTCATGCTCATCCTTAACAGTGCACACAATATATACATGCAGTCATGCTCATCCTTAACAGTGGGCACAATATATACATGCAGTCATGCTCATCCTTAACAGTGGACACAATATATACATGCAGTCATGCTCATCCTTAACAGTGGACACAATATATACATGCAGTCATGCTCATCCTTAACAGTGGGCACAATATATACATGCAGTCATACTCATCCTTAACAGTGGACACAATATATACATGCAGTCACACTCATCCTTAACAGTGGACACAATATATACATGCAGTCATGCTCATCCTTAACAGTGGACACAATATATACATGCAGTCATACTCATCCTTAACAGTGGACACAATATATACATGCAGTCACACTCATCCTTAACAGTGGACACAATATATACATGCAGTCATGCTCATCCTTAACAGTGCACACAATATATACATGCAGTCATGCTCATCCTTAACAGTGGACACAATATATACATGCAGTCATGCTCATCCTTAACAGTGGACACAATATATACATGCAGTCATGCTCATCCTTAACAGTGCACACAATATATACATGCAGTCATACTCATCCTTAACAGTGGACACAATATATACATGCAGTCATGCTCATCCTTAACAGTGCACACAATATATACATGCAGTCATGCTCATCCTTAACAGTGGACACAATATATACATGCAGTCACACTCATCCTTAACAGTGGACACAATATATACATGCAGTCATGCTCATCCTTAACAGTGCACACAATATATACATGCAGTCACACTCATCCTTAACAGTGGACACAATATATACATGCAGTCATGCTCATCCTTAACAGTGCACACAATATATACATGCAGTCATGCTCATCCTTAACAGTGGACACAATATATACATGCAGTCATGCTCATCCTTAACAGTGGACACAATATATACATGCATTCACACTCATCCTTAACAGTGCACACAATATATACATGCAGTCATGCTCATCCTTAACAGTGCACACAATATATACATGCAGTCACACTCATCCTTAACAGTGGACACAATATATACATGCAGTCATGCTCATCCTTAACAGTGCACACAATATATACATGCAGTCATGCTCATCCTTAACAGTGCACACAATATATACATGCAGTCATGCTCATCCTTAACAGTGGGCACAATATATACATGCAGTCATGCTCATCCTTAACAGTGGGCACAATATATACATGCAGTCATGCTCATCCTTAACAGTGGACACAATATATACATGCAGTCATGCTCATCCTTAACAGTGGACACAATATATACATGCATTCACACTCATCCTTAACAGTGCACACAATATATACATGCAGTCATGCTCATCCTTAACAGTGGACACAATATATACATGCAGTCATACTCATCCTTAACAGTGGGCACAATATATACATGCAGTCATGCTCATCCTTAACAGTGGACACAATATATACATGCATTCACACTCATCCTTAACAGTGCACACAATATATACATGCAGTCATGCTCATCCTTAACAGTGGACACAATATATACATGCAGTCATGCTCATCCTTAACAGTGCACACAATATATACATGCAGTCATGCTCATCCTTAACAGTGGGTACAATATATACATGCAGTCATACTCATCCTTAACAGTGGACACAATATATACATGCAGTCACACTCATCCTTAACAGTGGACACAATATATACATGCAGTCATGCTCATCCTTAACAGTGGGCACAATATATACATGCAGTCATACTCATCCTTAACAGTGGACACAATATATACATGCAGTCATGCTCATCCTTAACAGTGGACACAATATATACGTGCAGTCATGCACATCCTTAACAGTGGACACAATATATACATGCAGTCATGCTCATCCTTAACACTGGGCACAATATATACATGCAGTCATACTCATCCTTAACAGTGGACACAATATATACATGCAGTCACACTCATCCTTAACAGTGGACACAATATATACATGCAGTCATGCTCATCCTTAACAGTGGACACAATATATACATGCAGTCATACTCATCCTTAACAGTGGGCACAATATATACATGCAGTCCTGCTCATCCTTAACAGTGCACACAATATATACATGCAGTCATGCTCATCCTTAACAGTGGACACAATATATACATGCAGTCACACTCATCCTTAACAGTGGGCACAATATATACATGCAGTCACACTCATCCTTAACAGTGGACACAATATATACGTGCAGTCATGCTCATCCTTAACAGTGGACACAATATATACATGCAGTCATACTCATCCTTAACAGTGGGCACAATATATACATGCAGTCACACTCATCCTTAACAGTGGACACAATATATACATGCAGTCACACTCATCCTTAACAGTGGGCACAATATATACATGCAGTCATACTCATCCTTAACAGTGGACACAATATATACATGCAGTCATACTCATCCTTAACAGTGGACACAATATATACATGCAGTCATACTCATCCTTAACAGTGGGCACAATATATACATGCAGTCATGCTCATCCTTAACAGTGGGCACAATATATACATGCAGTCATGCTCATCCTTAATAGTGGACACAATATATACATGCAGTCATGCTCATCCTTAACAGTGCACACAATATATACATGCAGTCACACTCATCCTTAACAGTGGACACAATATATACATGCAGTCATGCTCATCCTTAACAGTGGACACAATATATACATGCAGTCATGCTCATCCTTAACAGTGCACACAATATATACATGCAGTCACACTCATCCTTAACAGTGCACACAATATATACATGCAGTCATGCTCATCCTTAACAGTGGACACAATATATACGTGCAGTCATGCACATCCTTAACAGTGGAGTCATGTGTGTGTGTGTGGATGAGGTGTGTGGTGAGTGAAGTTTGCAGATGGAGAGTGTGGATGAGTTGTGGGTGGGTGGATGGGCTGCTCACATGTACGTGATCTCTCCTGTAGTCAACCCTTTACCAAATACCATACTTGTAATGAGCTATCCTTAACAAATACTCATCTCAAGGAGACTGCTCCATCACTGGCACATTGGCTAGGCTATCCTTAACAAATATTCATCTCAAGGAGACTGCTCCATCACTGGCACATTGTCTAAGCTCACCAGGCTATCCTTAACAAATACTCATCTCAAGGAGACTGCTCCATCAATGGCACATTGGCTAAGCTCACCAGGCTATCCTTAACAAATATTCATCTCAAGGAGACTACTCCATCAATGGCACATTGGCTAAGCTCACCAGGCTAGCCTTAACAAATACTCATCTCAAGGAGACTGCTCCATCACTGGCACATTGGCTAAGCTCACCAGGCTATCCTTAACAAATATTCATCTCAAGGAGACTGCTCCCTCAGTGGCACATTGGCTAAGCTCACCAGGCTATCCTTAACAAATACTCATCTCAAGGAGACTGCTCCATCACTGGCACATTGGCTAAGCTCACCAGGCTATCCCTAACAAATACTCATCTCAAGGAGACTGCTCCATCACTGGCACATTGGCTAAGCTCACCAGGCTAGCCTTAACAAATACTCATCTCAAGGAGACTGCTCCATCACTGGCACATTGGCTAAGCTCACCAGGCTATCCTTAACAAATACTCATCTCAAGGAGACTGCTCCATCACTGGCACATTGGCTAAGCTCACCAGGCTATCCTTAACAAATACTCATCTCAAGGAGACTGCTCCATCACTGGCACATTGGCTAAGCTCACCAGGCTAGCCTTAACAAATACTCATCTCAAGGAGACTGCTCCATCACTGGCACATTGGCTAAGCTCACCAGGCTATCCTTAACAAATATTCATCTCAAGGAGACTGCTCCATCACTGGCACATTGGCTAAGCTCACCAGGCTTTCCTTAACAAATATTCATCTCAAGGAGACTGCTCCATCACTGGCACATTGGCTAAGCTCACCAGGCTATCCTTAACAAATACTCATCTCAAGGAGACTACTCCATCACTGGCACATTGGCTAAGCTCACCAGGCTATCCCTAACAAATATTCATCTCAAGGAGACTGCTCCATCACTGGCACATTGGCTAAGCTCACCAGGCTATCCTTAACAAATACTCATCTCAAAGAGACTGCTCCATCACTGGCACATTGGCTAAGCTCACCAGGCTATCCTTAACAAATACTCATCTCAAGGAGACTGCTCCATCACTGGCAGTCTAGTTGCTCTATAATGACAATAGGGCCGGCACATGTTTGCTGCAACTCAATTGGTCCTCCAGAATTCTGGAGGCCGCAACTAAAGCACAGCAAAGCAGAGGCGACAAACACCATGGCAACTGGTAAAGGGTCTGTCACCTGAAGTCTCACATCCCTACACTCCCTACACACACACACACACACTGACTCACCTACTCTTGTTACCCAATTGTATAAGCCTCAGGACATCCTGCACACACTCCACCTGCTCCTCCACCAGCCCGACAATCTGCACCTGCTGCTTCTGGTCCTCCAGTATTCTCAGCTTCTCCTTCTTGTTCAGCAGATCAAACACTTTGCCACTATAGATCTCAAAGAAGCTGGCGTAGATGTTGAGCTTCTTCTTGGCGTTGGCAGGAGTGGAGTTCAGTGCAAAAATGTCGGCAGCTGTTAGAACATGTCATAATGAGCGAGGTGGTGGTGTATGGAACATGCATGGCAGGGAGTAGTCCCTCAGCATCAGCTAGAGGTGCCCTACCCTGCAAGCACAGCACTCCAGTGATGGTGATGGTGTGTGGAGCATGCATGGCAGGGAGTAGTCCCTCACCATCAGCTAGAGGTGCTCTACCCTGCAAGCACATCACTCCAGTGAGTCTATAACCTAAATCCTGACTGTTTGGTACCAGTGAGTGCTCGTAACGTAGAAAACCGTCTGGTCCATGAATAGCATGCTGCAATACTGGCCTACTCGATATCAACTCATTCTCTGAACACTGGCATCAAAGCAGAACCCCCCAAGGGTCTATTTCTAACAAGGCTATTCCATGCGCAGACATTTATCACTCCTGTGACAAAAGGTTAGTTGAAGTTGGCTCCTTGTGGAGGTATGAACTAGAACTACTAACACACAAGAACCAAAGCAGCTGTCCATCTTCCATTCCACAGGGCAACCTCCTCAGACTCCTTTAAACATGGTTTCCCTAGTGACCTACTACTGTATGTACTGTACACAGGCCTATATAAAGAAACTGTATTGTTGCTGTTATTGCTTACTATTACACACAAACTCTGTGCCTAACATCAGCAACCTTTACTTTCAAACACCTCCCAGCCAATGACCTACTGCCATCATGGCCGGCCTTGTTTACTTTGCTTGGAACACAGCACATCATTAGTATATATGTAGTGCTTTATAAAGACCGAGATTTAAATGGTAAAGGGTCATTTAGCAGGTTATGGTGTAGATGGATGGGTAGTTTTTGTTTCCATTCTTCTTAAACAGGCATTCTTCTTAAACAGGTAGTAGTAGGTCCAATGTAGTTGTTAGTTTTTTAAAAATGTTTATTCTTGTTCTTGTGTACTAATAAATCTTGTGTACTAATAAAACTCATTGCCAGGGTACAAACATGATTGTGGGGACTAATGAACCAACTCCAACAGGCCAATTGATTTAAAGAGGTATTATTTAGAAAGCTTCCTGGTAGGGAGAGGCATTATTTAGGAAGCTTCCTGGGGAGAGGCATTATTTAGGAAGCTTCCTGGTAGGGAGAGGCATTATTTAGGAAGCTTCCTAGTAGGAGAGGCATTATTTAGGAAGACCAGGAAGAGGCATTATTTAGGAAGCTTCCTGGTAGGGAGAGGCATTATTTAGGAAGCTTCCTGGTAGACAGAGTGTCCACAACATGGAAGCTGGACAAGAGAGGTCCATAGTAGCAAGTTAAACAATGCCATGGCAACTCTGTAATCACGTCATTGGCTTTTATTATTTTGAAACCTAATCCACTTTTTCATGCGCCAAACAGAATATGGTTACAAACTAAAACGTGAGCTGTAGTGTGTGCATGCATGCTTCCTCACCTGCCAATGAGTAGATGCCCTTGCTAGGGTCCTGTTCTTTGCCACTGAAAACTCCACCCATCGTCTGCAAAAACAGGGAGCCATGACCACCACATCAACACATACATGACCACATCAACACATACATGACCACATCAACACATACATGACCACATCAACACATACATGTATACATGACCACATCAACACATGCATGTATACATGACCACATCAACACATACATGTATACATGACCACATCAACACATACATGTATACATGACCACATCTACACATGCATGTATGCATGACCACATACACACATACATGTATACATGACCACATCAACACATACATGACCACATCAACACATACATGTATACATGACCACATCAACACATGCATGTATACATGACCACATCTACACATGCATGTATGCATGACCACATACACACATACATGTATACATGACCACATCAACACATACATGACCACATCAACACATACATGTATACATGACCACATCAACACATGCATGTATACATGACCACATCTACACATGCATGTATGCATGACCACATACACACATACATGTATACATGACCACATCAACACATACATGTATACATGACCACATCAACACATGCATGTATACATGACCACATCTACACATGCATGTATGCATGACCACATACACACATACATGTATACATGACCACATCAACACATACATGACCACATCTACACATGCATGTATGCATGACCACATACACACATACATGTATACATGACCACATCAACACATGCATGTGTACATGACCACATCAATACACATGTATACATGACCACATCAACACATGAATGTATACATGACCACATCTACACATACATGTATACATGACCACATCAACACATACATGACCACATCAACACATGCATGTGTACATGACCACATCAATACACATGTATACATGACCGCATCAACACATGCATGTATACATGACCACATCTACACATACATGTACACATGACCACATCTACACATGCATGTATGCATGACCACATACACACATACATGTATACATGACCACATACATGACCACATCAACACATACATGACCACATCAACACATACATGTATACATGACCACATCAACACATGCATGTGTACATGACCACATCAATACACACATGTATACATGACCACATCAACACATGCATGTATACATGACCACATCTACACATACATGTATACATGACCACATCAACACATGCATGTATACATGACCACATCAACACATGCATGTATACATGACCACATCAACACATGCATTTATACATGACCACATCAACACATGCATGTATACATGACCACATCTAATGACCACATCAACACATGCATGTATACATGACCACATCTAATGACCACATCTACACATGCATGTATACATGACCACATCAACACACACGTGTACATGACCACATCAACACATGCACATATACATTACCGACAGCAGCATATGCTTTTGAGAAAAGTAATTTTTTCCTTCGATTTTTTCGATTTTTTAGACTTTTGAAATAAATTTTAATATGTGAAATAATTCTAGAAAACTTGGTAAAACAACAGTGGCCTATTTCTTCCTTCAAGTGAATAAACTGTCCACTGGAAGAAACAACACCAGCTGAACGGCTTACGTGTGTCTTGCCACTTCCAGTCTGCCCATAAGCAAAGCATGTGGCCATTCCTCTTTCAAACACAGTCCGCACCAGAGGCTTTGCCGTGTGTCTGTAAGTGCAGATATTAACACACTCATATGTACGCAGACATTCACACACTCATGTGTGCAGACATTCACACACTCATGTGACCCCTCCCTCTGTATACCACTTCATTAGAGACACTCTCCCACCTCCACCAACATCTCTAGCTCCACACACACACACACACATGCATGTACATGTACATGTATACTACTTCATTAGAGACACTCTCTCACCTCCACCAACATCTCTAGCTCCACACACACACACATGCATGTACATGTATACTACTTCATTAGAGACACTCCCACCTCCACCAACATCTCTAGCTCCACCACCACACATGCATGTACATGTATACTACTTCATTAGAGACACTCCCACCTCCACCAACATCTCTAGCTCCACACACACACACACACACACACACACACACACACATGCATGTACATGTATACTACTTCATTAGAGACACTCTCCCACCTCCACCAACATCTATAGCTCCACACACACACACACATGCATGCACATGTATACTACTTCATTACAGACACTCCCACCTCCACCAACATCTCTAGCTCCACACACACACACACACACATGCATGTACATGTATACTACTTCATTAGAGACACTCTCCCACCTCCACCAACATCTCTAGCTCCACACACACACACACACACACATGCATGCACATGTATACTACTTCATTAGAGACACTCTCCCACCTCCACCAACATCTCTAGCTCCACACACACACACACACACACACACACACACATGCATGCACATGTATACTACTTCATTAGAGACACTCTCCCACCTCCACCAACATCTCTAGCTCCACACACACACACACACACACATGCATGCATGCACATGTATACTACTTCATTAGAGACACTCTCCCACCTCCACCAACATCTCTAGCTCCACACACACACACACACACACACATGCATGCACACACACATACATGTACATGTACCTATATACTACTTCATTAGAGACACTCTCGTCAAAGGAACAGTCAAACCTGGAGCAAGCAGAAATAGCATTAGTGTTGGTCAAGAAGGTTGACATCATCTGGACAACTCAATGACATGAAGTCACCTAGAACAGAACTACATACCATCTGTAGAACACACTGCGTGGACAATGGGGGGAGGGGGGGGGGGGGGGGGGGGGGGGGGGATGTTTGGAGTGTCCAAAAATATTCTTTAGGGGGATCCAATACTTAGAACAGGTAAAGTTTGGTCATAATCGACGTCACAGTCTATGACAGCAGTTGGGACAATTATCATAAAAAGAAGGTCAAGTTGATGGCTCCCCTTGGAAACAGCACGTCATACCTTCCAGCATTTAACTCATGACATGCCTCCTATTCTATATTTAGAGCTGCACCTGTTCTATATTTAGACCTGTACACACCTGCATAGGCCATACCAACCTACTCGACTAGTATGCATGGAGATGTGTCAACCAAGGTTATCAGCAATCCCACTGGACCCATTCAAGTATCTTGTGGATCCAGTGGTTGGTTGGCCAGCATTGGATGGAGATGGTGTGGTCCTGTTCACAACAGCTGGCACTGCCAAGAAAGTACTTCAGGCCTTCCCCACTACCTTCCTTCAACACCACCGACAATAATGGGATTAAAAGTGAGGACATGGTTAGGGGTGTGGTTCCTACAAGCATGTACAGTAGGCTTTCGCATTTTTGTAAGGAGGGAGGATGAGGAGCCACACCCCTCCTCCAATCAACTCCACTGCCAAGGCTTCTCCTCGTCCACGTTTGTCTCCAGACAGAGGCTGTGATTGGGATGACCCCTTACCATACAATTTACTTAACTTGATGACCCCTTACCATTCGATTGCTCAACAAAGCGTCCATAACCAGTTCCATAACCAGTTCCATAACCAGTTCCATAACCAGTTCCATAACCAGTTCCATAACCAGTTCCATAACCAGCATAACCAGTTCCATAACAAGTGCAATACTGAAGTAAGTGTTTAGTATAGGGCAGCAAAGTATGCCCCTCCCTCCAAACCAAACCAAACCAACTGAGTCTTACGGTGGTGCATGTAGTGTACATGTGCGTGGGCGCAGAGCCACCCAGCAACTCACGTGAAGGACTGGTTCTCCAGGTACTTGGTGAGGTCCACCTTTGTCTTGGGCTCGTGAATCAGAATACTTCCCTTCTCCGGGATAGTTACCACATCTATCTCCCGCCTGGCAATCTCTGAGCAGCAGCAACAACAACAGAGCATAGGCAAGGCTTTCTAGAGTTATTACAGCAGTGGAGAACCATCAAATCAACTATATCACACTATACACGTGTTATGTACACACATGTATATAACACTCTGTACATGTGTGATGTACACACATGTATATAATACCCTATACATGTGTGGTGATGTAACACACATGTATATAACACTCTGTACATGTGTGGTGATGTACGTAACAACACATGTATATAATACTCTATACATGTGTAGTGATCTAACATGTATATAATACCCTATACATGTGTGGTGATGTAACACACATGTATATAATACCCTATACATGTGCAGTGATCTAACACACACACCCTATACATGTATGGTATGTAACACACACCATGTATATAACACCCTATACATGTGTGGTGATGTAACACACAATTCTTAAGACCCCATTCCAATGCACCAGCATTCACTTGCTTTCTCTAGTTCTAGCCCTAGCCCAAACCCAAGTGCTTAGTCTGAACAAACATATCTAATACATATGAGTATATAAATAGATGCTGCAGAGTATTTCAGTGGCTGTGCAGCTGCCAGCCTCTGTGGGTCCCCAGGAAATTTATGACTAATTGCCAATTTTATTTTATTAAATTTATTTCGTAATTACAGAAACTAATTAACAAGAAACAATAAGAAACATAAGAAACATAATAATAATAATAATAATAATAATAATAATAATAATAATTGGCATATATATTTTTTAATGCAACGACAATTTACCCAACAGTAATAGGACCCTTTACCCAACAGTAATAGGACCCTCTACCCAACAGTAATAGGACCCTTTACCCAACAGTAATAGGAACCTTTACCCAACAGTAATAAGAACCTTTACCCAACAGTAATAACCCAGTAATAGGAACCTTTACCCAACAGTAATAGGAATCTTTACCCAACAGTAATAGGAACCTTTACCCAACAGTAATACCCAACAGTAATAAGAACCTTTACCCAACAGTAATAGGACCTTTACCCAACAGTAATAGGAACCTTTACCCAACAGTAATAGGAACCTTTACCCAACAGTAATAGGAACCTTTACCCAACAGTAATAGGAACCTTTACACAACAGTAATAGGACCCTTTACCCAACAGTACCCTTTACCCAACAGTAATAGGAACCTTTACACAACAGTTATAGGAACCTTTACACAACAGTTATAGGAACCTTTACACAACAGTTATAGGAACCTTTACCCAACAGTAATAGGACCCTTTACCTAGGACCCTTTACCCAACAGTAATAGGACCCTTTACCCAACAGTTATAGGACCCTTTACCCAACAGTAATAGGATCCTTTACCCAACAGTAATAGGAACCTTTATGCAACAGTAATAGGAACCTTTACCCAACAGTAATAGGAACCTTTACCCAACAGTAATAGGAACCTTTACCCAACAGTAATAGGAACCTCTACCCAACAGTAATAGGAACCTTTACACAACAGTAATAGGAACCTTTACCCAACAGTAATAGGAACCTTTACACAACAGTAATAGGACCCTTTACCCAACAGTAATAGGACCCTTTACCCAACAGTAATAGGAACCTTTACCCAACAGTAATAGGAACTTTTACCCAACAGTAATAGGAACCTTTACCCAACAGTAATAGGAACCTTTACCCAACAGTAATAGGACCCTTTACCCAACAGTAATAGGACCCTTTACCCAACAGTAATAGGAACCTTTATGCAACAGTAATAGGAACCTTTACCCAACAGTAATAGGAACCTTTACCCAACAGTAATAGGAACCTCTACCCAACAGTAATAGGACCCTCTACCCAACAGTAATAGGAACCTTTACCCAACAGTAATAGGACCCTTTACCCAACAGTAATAGGAACCTTTACCCAACAGTAATAGGAACCTTTACCCAACAGTAATAGGAACCTTTACCCAACAGTAATAGGAACCTTTACCCAACAGTAATAGGAACCTTTACCCAACAGTAATAGGAACCTCTACCCAACAGTAATAGGAACCTCTACCCAACAGTAATAGGAACCTTTACACAACAGTAATAGGAACCTTTACCCAACAGTAATAGGAACCTTTACCAACAGTAATAGGAACCTTTTACCTTTTAAAACCATGAACTCCAAATATAAATGATAAAAAGCAGGTACAGTAATTTCAGTCTTTTAACAGGAAAAAGGTCCTATAAATGTTTGTGGTGTACTATCCTGTTTTAATCTATTTATAGTTGAGCAGCTCCAGAACTAACCAGATATTCATCACTGTGTTCATTGCTCAAGTACCCTCGGCACACACATACATGTGCACACACATACATGTGCACACACATACAGAGACATGGATCATAAGTAGTTAGCTGTCTGGTCTTGTGAAGGGATGTGCCTAGTGATCGTCGATATAAAAGTAACCAAACGATCACTTCTTACAGTGAAAACTGCACAGCCACTGCAAAATCATGACTGGCTCATGACTGCACACACACACACACACACATGCATGTTCAGCTTGGCTCATGACTGCACACACATGTATGCATATGCATGTTCATCTCGGCTCATGACTGCACACACAAGCATGTTCAGCTCAGCTCATGACTGCACACACATGCACACACATGCATGTTCAGCTCAGCTCATGACTGCACACACATGCATGTTCAGCTCAGCTCATGACTGCACACACATGCATGTTCAGCTCAGCTCATGACTTCACACACATGCACACATATGCATGTTCAGCTTGGCTCATGACTGCACACACATGCATGTTCAGCTCAGCTCATGACTGCACACACATGCATGTTCAGCTTGGCTCATGACTGCACACACATGCACACACATGCATGTTCAGCTCAGCTCATCACTGCACACACATGCATGTTCAGCTCAGCTCATGACTGCACACACACAAGAATGTTCAGCTATGCTCATGACTGCACACACACATGCACATGCATGTTCAGCTCGGCTCATGACTGCATACACATGTACATGCATGTTCAGCTTGGCTCATGACTGCACACACACATGCACATGCATGTTCAGCTTGGCTCATGACTGCACATACACACACACACATGCATGTTCAGCTTGGCTCATGACTGCACACACATGCATGTTCAGCTAGGTTCTTGACTGCACACACATGCACATGCATGTTCAGCTCAGCTCATGACTGCACACACATGCACAAGCATGTTCAGCTTGGCTCATGACTGCACACACATACGCATGCATGTTCAGCTTGGCTCATGACTGCACATACATGCATGTTCAGCTAGGCTCATGACTGCACACACATGCACATGCATGTTCAGCTCAGCTCATGACTGCACACACATGCACAAGCATGTTCAGCTTGTGGGTGCTCATGACTGCACACACATGCATGTTCAGCTAGGCTCATGACTGCACACACATGCACATGTTGTATGCATGTTCAGCTCAGCTCATGACTGCACACACATGCACAAGCATGTTCAGTTTGGCTCATGACTGCACACACATGCATGTTCAGCTTGGCTCATGACTGCACACACATGCACATGCATGTTCAGCTTGGCTCATGACTGCACACACACATGCACAAGCATGTTCAGCTTGGCTCATGCATGTCTATTGCGTTCGATATTCGATAATTATTTTTTGCTTTACTAAATCGAGAAACGGATTAATTGCTGCACTGCATTGCAGAATCTGGAGTTTCTGCTAGTAAAAATGTACACAGGTTGTGTGTGTATGTGTGTGTGTGTGTGTGTGTAGTGGGGAGGGGGATATAGATGCCAGATACACGTTTATGGCTACAGGTAACCACCTTACAATGGATGGATTCAGGGAAGTGTTTTTGGAGCTAAAATTGCCAGTTACGATGCTAGAACTTGACAAAGTGACTTACTGTTCCTGAGATAAAAGCTGCTTCTTCCTTTTTAAATAGGTGTCACTAATCTCCATTACCCCCCCTCCCCCCCACATTTCTGCCTCCAAGACTGTGGAGGGTGGAATTCAGTGTTGAAACAGAAGGAAAGAAGTTGGTGCACCCTCCTCCTAACCCCCCCCCCCCCCCCCCCTTCCCCCATTCTATTGTACACACACCTTTCTTGTTCAGCGGTCTCTTCCTCACACAAACACTGATCTTCGAAAGTAAAACCTGTCAAAACAGCACAGTACAAAAAATAATTAAAAAACTTCAAGGAGGGCACATATAACAGCATTAGTAACACAGCTCCTTGAAAGGCAGCAACCCAAGTCTATATCTAGCTATCAACCCAAGTCCATATCTAGCTAGCAACCCAAGTCCATATCTAGCTAGCAACCCAAGTCCATATCTAGCTAGCAACCCAAGCCCATATCTAGCTAGCAAACGAAGTCCATATCTAGCTAGCAACCCAAGCCTATATCTAGCTAGCAACCCAAGCCTATATCTAGCTAGCAACCCAAGCCTATATCTAGCTAGCAACCCAAGCCCATATCTAGCTAGCAACCCAAGCCTGTATATCTAGCAAGCAACCCAAGCCTATATCTAGCTAGCAACCCAAGCCTATATCTAGCTAGCAACCCAAGCCTATATCTAGCTAGCAACCCAAG
Organism: Cladorhizidae sp. MBARI D1340-BT2; assembly: GCA_028752905.1. Lineage (NCBI taxonomy): Eukaryota > Metazoa > Porifera > Demospongiae > Poecilosclerida > Cladorhizidae > Cladorhizidae sp. MBARI D1340-BT2. Next base: position 10,817,462 of record JAQNBH010000011.1, read on the forward strand.
CCCATATCTAGCTAGCAACCCAAGCCCATCTAGCTAGCAACCCAAGCATATATCTAGCTAGCAATCCAAGCCCATATGTAGCTAGCAACACAACTATATCTAGCTAGCAACCCAAGACTATATCTAGCTAGCAACCCAAGCCTATATCTAGCTAGCAACCCAAGCCCATATCTAGCTAGCAACCCAAGCCTATATCTAGCTAGCAACCCAAGCCTATATCTAGCTAGCAACCCAAGCCTATATCTAGCTAGAAACCCAAGCCTATATCTAGCTAGCAACCCAAGTCCATATCTAGCTAGCAACCCAAGCCTATATCTAGCTAGCAACCCAAGCATATATCTAGCTAGCAACCCAAGCCCATATCTAGCTAGCAACCCAAGCCTATATCTAGCTAGCAACCCAAGCCTATATCTAGCTAGCAACCCAAGCCTATATCTAGCTAGCAACCCAAGCCCATATCTAGCTAGCAACCCAAGCCCATATCTAGCTAGCAACCCAAGCCTATATCTAGCTAGGAACCCAAGCCCATATCTAGCTAGCAACCCAAGCCCATATCTAGCTAGGTACATGCATGAATGTTCTGTTGTGTACCTATATCTAGCTAGCAACCCACAGCTAGGAACCCAAGCCCATATCTAGCTAGCAACCCAAGCCCATATCTAGCTAGGTACATGCATGAATGTTCTGTTGTGTACCTATATCTAGCTAGCAACCCAAGCCCATATCTAGCTAGCAACCCAAGCCTATATCTAGCTAGCAACCCAATCATATATCTAGCTAGCAACCCAAGCCCATATCTAGCTAGCAACCCAAGCCTATATCTAGCTAGCAACCCAAGCCTATATCTAGCTAGCAACCCAAGCCCATATCTAGCTAGCAACCCAAGCCTATATCTAGCTAGGAACCCAAGCCCATATCTAGCTAGGTACATGCATGAATGTTCTGTTGTGTACACATGTTTATGGTTTTTAAAAAGTCCAAATTTCTTGTTTTGTGTGTACATACAATGTACATACATACCCTCAGTATAAAGGACCTTTACTTAATGCCCTAGCTTACATATAATGAGCCTTCACTTAGTGCCCTACTGCAGGGCTTATAAGGAGCCTTGACTTAGTTAATGCCCTAGCTTGCAGGGTTTATAAGGGAGCTTCATTTAGTGCCCTAGCTTGCAGGGTTTATAAGGGAGCTTCACTTAGTGCCCTAGCTTGCAGGGTTTAAAAGGGGCCTTCACTTAGTGCCCTAGCTTGCAGGGTTTATAAGGGGCCTTCACCTAGTGCCCTAGCTTGCAGCTTGCCCTAGCTTGCAGGGTTTATCCTGTGCCCCTCCCCCCCCATCAATTCAAGCTCACCTCTAGAGAATTAACAGCCTCAGCTAATACTCATGTCATTAGCACTAAAACAAGGTTGCAATAGTCCACAGAGCTAGTGAAGCTGCTGCTTCTTTTCAAAAACATCAAGACTTTGCCTAACCTTCCTTCTGCTGTGGTTAAGAGAGGTGCAAACTTAAAAACAGCTGCGTCTACACACTTCTTGCTGACACTCCACTCACCCTTTTTGACACTCCACTCACTTCTTCTTGCTGCCACTAAACTCATTTCTTTCTGACATTAGACTCATTTCATGCTGCCTAGACTCACTTCTTGAACACAATCATCTTCATGAAACAGCTTTTCATACCCAGGAACTTAACTTATCCAAACAAGGTGGGTCCCATTGAGTTAGGATATGCCAGGGTCCACTGTACTGCACTACTGCACATTTTAAGTAAGCTAAGGGGCATTGAGTCAGGGTCTACTGCTAAGGTAAATGAAGGGGGAAAAGAAAGAAGAAAAAAGCAAGGCTGAACATTTGAACCATCACTCCACAGTTCACACATGGAGGCCAGTGGGGAAAGTGGGAGGAGTTCCTAGGGGAGTGGCCAAGGTAGTAAATTAGGATGAAAACTTGACGAGTAGCATGGTGGAAAGGAACTGTGACACTTGTTATGGTGCCTGTTGCATATCCACATACCACAGTGTGCAGCACTTCATCATGTTCCTAATCCAATTCTGCATGTTTCCATGGTAACATCTAGTTGTCCAAGGTCCAAGATCAATTCTTGTAAGGCCAACTGGTCGCACATGTCAACAAGAGACGATGTGCACCTGTCCACACTGCACACTGTGTAGAGCATTGAGCTCGAAGGAATAGCATGACCCTTGTATAGGAGCAGGATTAACCCTTTGCAGGAGCAGGATTAACCCTGTGCAGGAACAGTATTAACCCTGCGCAGGGGCAGGATTAACCCTGTACAGGAGCAGGATTAACCCTGTATAGGAGCAGGATTAACCCTTTGCAGGAGCAGGATTAACCCTGTACAGGAGCAGGATTAACCCTGTACAGGAGCAGGATTAACCCTTTGTAGGAACATGATTAACCCTGTACAGGAGCAGGATTAACCCTGTGCATGAGCAGGATTAACCTGTACAGTAACATGATTAACCCTGTACAGGAGCAGGATTAACCTGTACAGAAGCAGGATTAACCCTGTACAGGAGCAGGATTAACCCTGTGCAGGAACAGTATTAACCCTGCGCAGGGGCAGGATTAACCCTGTACAGGAGCAGGATTAACCCTGTACAGGAGCAGGATTAACCCTTTGTAGGAGCATGATTAACCCTGTACAGGAGCAGGATTAACCCTGTACAGGAACAGGATTAACCCTGTACAGGGGCAGGATTAACCCTGTGCATTAGCAGGATTAACCCTGTACAGGAGCAGGATTAACCCTGTGCAGGAGCAGGATTAACCCTTTGCAGGAGCAGGTATTAACCCTGTATAGGAGCAGGATTAACCCTGTGCAGGAGCAGGATTAACCCTGTACAGGAGCAGGATTAACCCTGTACAGGAGCAGGATTAACCCTGCACAGGAGCAGGATTAACCCTGCACAGGAGCAGGATTAACCCTGTGCAGGAGCAGGATTAACCCTGTACAGGATTAACCCTGTACAGGAGCAGGATTAACCCTGTGCAGGAGCAGGATTAACCCTGTACAGGAGCAGGATTAACCCTGTGCAGGAGCAGGATTAACCCTGTACAGGAGCAGGATTAACCCTGTACAGTAACATGATTAACCCTGTACAGGAGCAGGATTAACCCTGTACAGGAGCAGGATTAACCTGTACAGAAGCAGGATTAACCTGTACAGGAGCAGGATTAACCCTGTGCATGAGCAGGATTAACCCTGTACAGTAACAGGATAACCCTGTGCAGGAGCAGGATTAACCCTGTACAGTAACATGATTAACCCTGTACAGTAACATGATTAACCCTGTACAGTAACATGATTAACCATGTACAGGAGCAGGATTAACCCTGTACAGTAACATGATTAACCCTGTACAGTAACATGATTAACCCTGTACAGTAACATGATTAACCCTGTACAGAAGCAGGATTAACCTGTACAGGAGCAGGATTAACCTGTACAGAAGCAGGATTAACCCTGTGCATGATCAGGATTAACCCTGTACAGGAGCAGGATTAACCCTGCACAGGAGCAGGATTAACCCTTACAGGAGCAGGATTAACCCTGTACAGTAACATGATTAACCCTGTGCAGTAACATGATTAACCCTGTGAAGGAGCAGGATTAACCCTGTACAGTAACATGATTAACCCTGTACAGGAGCAGGATTAACCCTGTACAGGAGCAGGATTAACCCTGTGCAGGGGCAGGATTAACCCTGTACAGTAACATGATTAACCCTGTGAAGGAGCAGGATTAACCCTGCACAGGATGAATCTTGTACAGGAGCAGGATGAATCCTGATGAAGGCTAGAGTATCTTGAAACGTCGAGAAAGTAAAATTCAACAAGTTCAATATTGAGAAGGTCATTGTACTTTTGTTATTTCGACTGAGAGTTCATATGTCATTACTAGAATGCAACTACAATAAGCTGCAGGTGATGTAAGAATCAGCTCTGTGGAAGTAAGCAATCAAAACCTATGCAGCGTATGTCGCTAGATCTCTACAACAAAACTTACAGCAATGCAATCCATCCAGGAGCACCTCCTTGCTCAAGAGCGAAGGAATTCAGAGTGATTTCTGGTAAGCACAGGTGCCTGTACTGCTTCCCACCGAAGAAGAACTTCCAGAAGCAGTAGGGCCAGGAATAGACTGTTCACGAAGGCAATTGCGAACATCAAACATTAAAAAAAATCTTCTTTAATTTTGCTCGCTCGCCCGCCCAACCGGAAGTTAAGTCAATGGAGCCGTCTATTTTTTGATTCAATATACTTTTTTCTCCGACAATGTCAGAGGTTGCATGGCACTTATGACATTTAATCAGTTCAAGTATTACAATAAGGAGATCTGACTGAACCCGGTCATGTCCAGTGGAGCTACGTCGTTAGAAAATGATCACAAACCTCTGAATGGCTCTCCTTGCCGTAAGTTTTTTTTGTAGACATAGCTTGACGTATGTAGCGGTGTGTAGCTTTTGCTAGGTTACCTGGATAGTGTCTATTCCTACACTGCACTGCAACTATTGTAGTTGCATTCTGATGATGCAAACAGTTGGACTTGGAGAGAGACAATTATAGCCATGAATATATGTGTTATGCGATTCAAGCCCAGGGTCAATTGGGATGAACGTGGTCCAATTCATCACTGTTCACACATTCAAAGTGTTCAGGACGTACGCATCCATCTCCCAATCGGTTTGCGGTGCGGACAGACCTTATGCAATGCATGCCGAGTGATGCAAGGACAACCCCACAACCATCTACGTAGGGAATGTCCAATGCTTTCCCATCTAATAAAGGTAGGGCTAAGGCTAGGGCAAAGCTAGGGCTAGGGCAAAGCTAGGGCTAGGGCAAAGCCAGGGCTAGGGCAAAGCTAGGGCTGGGGCAAAGCTAGGGCTAGGGCAAAGCTAGGGAAAATCTAGGGCTGGGGTTGGGGCAAAGCTAGGGCTAGGGCAAAGCCAGGGCTAGGGCAAAGCTAGGGCTAGGGAAAATCTAGGGCTAGGAACAACCTTGCAACCATCTACGTAGGGAATGTCCAATGTTTTAAGATATTTTTCATCTAATAAAGGCCTAAGGCTAGGGCAAAGCTAGGGCTGGGGCAAAGTTAGGGTAAGGGCAAAGCTAGGGCTAGGGCAAAGCTAGGGCTAGGGAAAATCTAGGGCTAGGGCTGGGGCAAATCTTGGGCTAGGGCAAAGCTATGGCTAGGGCTAGGTGTCCAACAACTTTGGACTTTCAACACTGGACAACACCGTCGTGTCCAACATCAAAAATAGGATGGCCTACCGGTTCATCAGGCAGGAAGGGCTTAATCCGAATGCTGGCCTTGAACTCCTGCATCATCCGATAGAAATCCCAGTTCGGGTGGCTCATGTCACAATACTGCATAGCAAACACATAGGATGGGAATGAGACTGCACACAGGATGGGAATGAGACTGCACACAGGATGGGAATGAGACTGCACACAGGATGGGAATGAGATGGAACAGAAGATGGAATGAGACAGCATATAGTATGGGACTGGGACAGAAAAAAAGGATGAGAATGAGACAGCACATAGGATGGGAATGAGACAGAACATGGGATGGGAATGAGACATCACATAGGATGGGAATGAGATGGAACAAAGGATGGGAATGGGATGGAACAAAGGATGAGAATGGGATGTTAGAGTCTCAAACCACAAGAGACCTAACAGATACCAACCTTGGTAATTCGCTGCCACCAGAGTCAAAAAAGAAATTGGCGTTACGTTGAAGACCAACGTACATGCAACGTCCCAACTATTGCGCGTCTTACAACCATCCCAAATAATAAAAGAGAACATACAAAACGTTATGAATTATGGGGCAGTGCGGGTAGTTAGCGAGTTGCACGTGGCAATCATTTGGAGCTCGAGACTTCAAGCAAGAAGATGGTTTACTCTGCTTACAAGAAACAAAGGATTTTATACACACATTTCTAAGGATGTGAGGCGCTAACGATTGGAGAAGACTGCTTCCTCGGCCACTATTGTGAAACCCATACCACAGCTAGGCGGCCCGGTAGTGAGAGATCTTCCAAGCTGTCTGAGAGACAGTGGAGGAGCCTCTGTGACAGTGAATTCTGATTCCTTACATAGATACTCAAGGCTACCAACATCAAGCCTCTGTGACAGTGAATTCTGATTCCATACATAGAGACACAAGGCTACCAACATCAAGCCTCTGTGACAGTGAATTCTGATTCCATACATAGACACTCAAAGCTACCAACATCAAGCCTCTGTGACAGTGAATTCTGATTCCATACATAGAGACTCAAGGCTACCAACATCAAGCCTCTGTGACAGTGAATTCTGATTCCATACATAGAGACTCAAGGCTACCATCATCAAGCCTCTGTGACAGTGAATTCTGATTACTTACATAGACACTCAAAGCTACCAGCATCAAGCCTCTGTGACAGTGAATTCTGATTACTTACATAGAGACGCAAGGCTACCGACATCAAGCCTCTGTGACAGTGAATTCTGATTACTTACATAGACACTCAAAGCTACCAGCATCAAGCCTCTGTGACAGTGAATTCTGATTCCTTACATAGATACTCAAGGCTACCAACATCAAGCCTCTGTGACAGTGAATTCTGATTCCATACATAGAGACACAAGGCTACCAGCATCAAGCCTCTGTGACAATGAATTCTGCATTACTTACATAGAGACACAAGGCTACCAACATCAAGCCTCTGTGACAATGAATTCTGCATTACTTACATAGAGACACAAGGCTACCAACACTCAAGCTTCTGTTACAAGATCTGGGAAACCAGTCAATTGCACAAACTAGTCTCTTTTGAGGTATTGGTAGTACTATGTACTGTAGATTGATGCACACAACATTATGTGCCTACAGAATACCATAAATACAGAATTCATAGTTGTTGTTTTTTATGGGGAGGAAGACAACAAGAGGAATGTAGTTCTACTTTCTCTCCGAGATTGATTACGATGCAATCTTGCTTTAAGAACTGATAAATAGAACAGGTTGTAACTGATAAATAGAACAGATAGTAACTGATAAATAGAACACGTAGTAACTGATAAATAGAACTGGTAGTAACTGATAAATAGAACAGGTAGTAACTGATAAATAGAACAGGTAGTAACTGATAAATAGAACAGGTAGTAACTGATAAATAGAACAGGTAGTAACTGATAAATAGAACAGGTAGTAACTGATAAATAGAACAGGTTGTAACTGATAAATAGAACTGGTTGTTACTGATAAATAGAACATGTAGTAACTGATAAATAGAACAGGTAGTAACTGATAAATAGAACAGGTTGTAACTGTGATAAATAGAACAGGTAGTAACTGATAAATAGAACTGGTAGTAACTGATAAATAGAACAGGTTGTAACTGATAAATAGAACAGGTTGTAACTGATAAATAGAACAGGTAGCAACTGATAAATAGAACAGGTTGTAACTGATAAATAGAACAGGTAGTAACTGATAAATAGAACTGGTAGTAACTGATAAATAGAACAGGTAGTAACTGATAAATAGAACAAGTAGTAACTGATAAATAGAACAGGTAGTAACTGATAAATAGAACTGGTAGTAACTGATAAATAGAACAGGTAGTAACTGATAAATAGAACAGGTAGTAACTGATAAATAGAACAGGTAGTAACTGATAAATAGAACAGGTTGTAACTGATAAATAGAACAGGTAGTAACTGATAAATAGAACAGGTAGTAACTGATAAATAGAACAGGTAGTAACTGATAAATAGAACAGGTTGTAACTGATAAATAGAACAGGTAGTAACTGATAAATAGAACACGTAGTAACTGATAAATAGAACTGGTAGTAACTGATAAATAGAACAGGTAGTATATAACTGATAAATAGAACTGGTAGTAACTGATAAATAGAACAGATAGTAACTGATAAATAGAACAGGTAGTAACTGATAAATAGAACAGGTTGTAACTGATAAATAGAACAGGTAGTAACTGATAAATAGAACAGGTAGTAACTGATAAATAGAACAAGTAGTAACTGATAAATAGAACAGGTAGTAACTGATAAATAGAACAGGTAGTAACTGATAAATAGAACAGGTAGTAACTGATAAATAGAACAGGTTGTAACTGATAAATAGAACAGGTAGCAACTGATAAATAGAACAGGTAGTAACTGATAAATAGAACAGGTTGTAACTGATAAATAGAACATGTAGTAACTGATAAATAGAACAAGTAGTAACTGATAAATAGAACAGGTAGTAACTGATAAATAGAACAGGTAGTATATAACTGATAAATAGAACTGGTAGTAACTGATAAATAGAACAGATAGTAACTGATAAATAGAACAGGTAGTAACTGATAAATAGAACAGGTAGTAACTGATAAATAGAACAGGTAGTAACTGATAAATAGAACTGGTTGTAACTGATAAATAGAACAGGTAGTAACTGATAAATAGAACAGGTAGTAACTGATAAATAGAACAGGTTGTAACTGATAAATAGAACAGGTAGTAACTGATAAATAGAACACGTAGTAACTGATAAATAGAACTGGTAGTAACTGATAAATAGAACAGGTAGTATATAACTGATAAATAGAACTGGTAGTAACTGATAAATAGAACAGATAGTAACTGATAAATAGAACAGGTAGTAACTGATAAATAGAACAGGTTGTAACTGATAAATAGAACAGGTAGTAACTGATAAATAGAACAGGTAGTAACTGATAAATAGAACAGGTAGTAACTGATAAATAGAACAGGTAGTAACTGATAAATAGAACAGGTAGTAACTGATAAATAGAACAGGTTGTAACTGATAAATAGAACAGGTAGCAACTGATAAATAGAACAGGTAGTAACTGATAAATAGAACAGGTTGTAACTGATAAATAGAACATGTAGTAACTGATAAATAGAACAAGTAGTAACTGATAAATAGAACAGGTAGTAACTGATAAATAGAACTGGTAGTAACTGATAAATAGAACAGGTAGTAACTGATAAATAGAACAGGTAGTAACTGATAAATAGAACAGGTAGTAACTGATAAATAGAACAGGTAGTAACTGATAAATAGAACAGGTAGTAACTGATAAATAGAACAGGTAGTAACTGATAAATAGAACAGGTAGTAACTGATAAATAGAACTGGTAGTAACTGATAAATAGAACAGGTTGTAACTGATAAATAGAACAGGTAGTAACTGATAAATAGAACAGGTAGTAACTGATAAATAGAACAGGTTGTAACTGATAAATAGAACAGGTAGTAACTGATAAATAGAACAGGTTGTAACTGATAAATAGAACAGATAGTAACTGATAAATAGAACAGGTTGTAACTGATAAATAGAACAGGTAGTAACTGATAAATAGAACATGTTGTAACTGATAAATAGAACAGGTTGTAACTGATAAATAGAACAGGTAGTAACTGATAAATAGAACAAGTAGCAACTGATAAATAGAACAAGTAGTAACTGATAAATAGAACTGGTAGTAACTGATAAATAGAACAGGTTGTAACTGATAAATAGAACAGGTTGTAACTGATAAATAGAACAGGTTGTAACTGATAAATAGAACAGGTAGTAACTGATAAATAGAACAGGTAGTAACTGATAAATAGAACAGGTAGCAACTGATAAATAGAACAGGTAGTAACTGATAAATAGAACAGGTAGTAACTGATAAATAGAACAGGTAGTAACTGATAAATAGAACAGGTTGTAACTGATAAATAGAACTGGTAGTAACTGATAAATAGAACAGGTAGTAACTGATAAATAGAACAGGTAGTAACTGATAAATAGAACAGGTAGTAACTGATAAATAGAACAGGTTGTAACTGATAAATAGAACAGGCAGTAACTGATAAATAGAACAGGTAGTAACTGATAAATAGAACAGGTTGTAACTGATAAATAGAACAGGTAGTAACTGATAAATAGAACAGGTTGTAACTGATAAATAGAACAGGTTGTAACTGATAAATAGAACAAGTAGTAACTGATAAATAGAACAGGTAGTAACTGATAAATAGAACAGGTTGTAACTGATAAATAGAACAGGTAGTAGCTGATAAATAGAACAGGTTGTAACTGATAAATAGAACAGGTAGTAACTGATAAATAGAACAGGTTGTAACTGATAAATAGAACAGGTAGTAACTGATAAATAGAACAGGTAGTAACTGATAAATAGAACAGGTAGTAACTGATAAATAGAACAGGTAGCAACTGATAAATAGAACAGGTAGTAACTGATAAATAGAACAGGTTGTAACTGATAAATAGAACTGGTTGTTACTGATAAATAGAACAGGTTGTAACTGATAAATAGAACAGGTTGTAACTGATAAATAGAACAGGTAGTAACTGATAAATAGAACAGGTTGTAACTGATAAATAGAACAGGTAGTAACTGATAAATAGAACAGGTAGTAACTGATAAATAGAACAGGTAGTAACTGATAAATAGAACAGGTAGCAACTGATAAATAGAACAGGTAGTAACTGATAAATAGAACAGGTAGTAACTGATAAATAGAACAGGTAGCAACTGATAAATAGAACAAGTAGTAACTGATAAATAGAACAGGTAGTAACTGATAAATAGAACAGGTTGTAACTGATAAATAGAACAGGTAGTAACTGATAAATAGAACAGGTAGCAACTGATAAATAGAACAGGTAGTAACTGATAAATAGAACAAGTAGTAACTGATAAATAGAACAGGTAGTAACTGATAAATAGAACAGGTAGTAACTGATAAATAGAACAGGTAGTAACTGATAAATAGAACAGGTAGTAACTGATAAATAGAACAGGTAGTAACTGATAAATAGAACAGGTTGTAACTGATAAATAGAACAGGTTGTAACTAGGCTATTTTAGTTACTAACTTCTCTCTGGCTAGTTACTAACTGCTCTTTGGCTAGGCTATTCTAGCTACTAACTTGACCCTGTCAGAGCTGACAGTGTGGTTACTATTGGATGGCAAGTGCTTATAACCACTGAGCTACATGTTATAACTATCACACCACACCAGCCTAGTGATGAACTTATCACACCACACCAGCCTAGTGATGAACTTATCACACCGCACCAGCCTAGTGATGAACTTATCACACCACACCAGCCTAGTGATGAACTTATCACACCACACCAGCCTAGTGATGAACTTATCACACCACACCAGCCTAGTGATGAACTTATCACACCAGCCTAGTGATGAACTTATCACACCACACCAGCCTAGTGATGAACTTATCACACCACACCTGCCTAGTGATGAACTTATCACACCACACCTGCCTAGTGATGAACTTATCACACCACACCAGCCTAGTGATGAACTTATCACACCACACCTGCCTAGTGATGAACTTATCACACCGCACCAGCCTAGTGATGAACTTATCACACCGCACCAGCCTAGTGATGAACTTATCACACCACACCTGCCTAGTGATGAACTTATCACACCGCACCAGCCTAGTGATGAACTTATCACACCGCACCAGCCTAGTGATGAACTTATCACACCGCACCAGCCTAGTGATGAACTTATCACACCGCACCAGCCTAGTGATGAACTTATCACACCGCACCAGCCTAGTGATGAACTTATCACACCACACCTGCCTAGTGATGAACTTATCACACCACACCTGCCTAGTGATGAACTTATCACACCACACCAGCCTAGTGATGAACTTATCACACCGCACCAGCCTAGTGATGAACTTATCACACCACACCTGCCTAGTGATGAACTTATCACACCACACCAGCCTAGTGATGAACTTATCACACCACACCAGCCTAGTGATGAACTTATCACACCGCACCAGCCTAGTGATGAACTTATCACACCGCACCAGCCTAGTGATGAACTTATCACACCACACCAGCCTAGTGATGAACTTATCACACCGCACCAGCCTAGTGATGAACTTATCACACCACACCTGCCTAGTGATGAACTTATCACACCACACCAGCCTAGTGATGAACTTATCACACCACACCAGCCTAGTGATGAACTTATCACACCGCACCAGCCTAGTGATGAACTTATCACACCGCACCAGCCTAGTGATGAACTTATCACACCACACCAGCCTAGTGATGAACTTATCATACCACACCAGCCTAGTGATGAACTTATCACACCACACCAGCCTAGTGATGAACTTATCACACCGCACCAGCCTAGTGATGAACTTATCACACCACACCAGCCTAGTGATGAACTTATCACACCACACCAGCCTAGTGATGAACTTATCACACCACACCAGCCTAGTGATGAACTTATCACACCACACCAGCCTAGTGATGAACTTATCACACCAGCCTAGTGATGAACTTATCACACCACACCAGCCTAGTGATGAACTTATCACACCACACCTGCCTAGTGATGAACTTATCACACCACACCTGCCTAGTGATGAACTTATCACACCGCACCAGCCTAGTGATGAACTTATCACACCACACCAGCCTAGTGATGAACTTATCACACCACACCAGCCTAGTGATGAACTTATCACACCACACCAGCCTAGTGATGAACTTATCACACCACACCAGCCTAGTGATGAACTTATCACACCAGCCTAGTGATGAACTTATCACACCACACCAGCCTAGTGATGAACTTATCACACCACACCTGCCTAGTGATGAACTTATCACACCACACCTGCCTAGTGATGAACTTATCACACCACACCAGCCTAGTGATGAACTTATCACACCACACCTGCCTAGTGATGAACTTATCACACCGCACCAGCCTAGTGATGAACTTATCACACCGCACCAGCCTAGTGATGAACTTATCACACCGCACCAGCCTAGTGATGAACTTATCACACCGCACCAGCCTAGTGATGAACTTATCACACCGCACCAGCCTAGTGATGAACTTATCACACCGCACCAGCCTAGTGATGAACTTATCACACCGCACCAGCCTAGTGATGAACTTATCACACCGCACCAGCCTAGTGATGAACTTATCACACCACACCTGCCTAGTGATGAACTTATCACACCACACCTGCCTAGTGATGAACTTATCACACCACACCAGCCTAGTGATGAACTTATCACACCGCACCAGCCTAGTGATGAACTTATCACACCACACCTGCCTAGTGATGAACTTATCACACCACACCAGCCTAGTGATGAACTTATCACACCACACCAGCCTAGTGATGAACTTATCACACCGCACCAGCCTAGTGATGAACTTATCACACCGCACCAGCCTAGTGATGAACTTATCACACCACACCAGCCTAGTGATGAACTTATCACACCGCACCAGCCTAGTGATGAACTTATCACACCGCACCAGCCTAGTGATGAACTTATCACACCACACCAGCCTAGTGATGAACTTATCACACCACACCAGCCTAGTGATGAACTTATCACACCGCACCAGCCTAGTGATGAACTTATCACACCACACCTGCCTAGTGATGAACTTATCACACCACACCAGCCTAGTGATGAACTTATCACACCGCACCAGCCTAGTGATGAACTTATCACACCACACCAGCCTAGTGATGAACTTATCACACCACACCAGCCTAGTGATGAACTTATCACACCGCACCAGCCTAGTGATGAACTTATCACACCGCACCAGCCTAGTGATGAACTTATCACACCGCACCAGCCTAGTGATGAACTTATCACACCACACCAGCCTAGTGATGAACTTATCACACCACACCAGCCTAGTGATGAACTTATCACACCACACCAGCCTAGTGATGAACTTATCACACCGCACCAGCCTAGTGATGAACTTATCACACCACACCAGCCTAGTGATGAACTTATCACACCACACCAGCCTAGTGATGAACTTATCACACCACACCAGCCTAGTGATGAACTTATCACACCACACCTGCCTAGTGATGAACTTATCACACCGCACCAGCCTAGTGATGAACTTATCACACCACACCAGCCTAGTGATGAACTTATCACACCACACCAGCCTAGTGATGAACTTATCACACCACACCAGCCTAGTGATGAACTTATCACACCACACCAGCCTAGTGATGAACTTATCACACCGCACCAGCCTAGTGATGAACTTATCACACCACACCAGCCTAGTGAAGAACTTATCACACCACACCAGCCTAGTGATGAACTTATCACACCACACCAGCCTAGTGATGAACTTATCACACCGTACCAGCCTAGTGATGAACTTATCACACCACACCAGCCTAGTGATGAACTTATCACACCACACCAGCCTAGTGATGAACTTATCACACCACACCAGGTGAAACAAGTACACAATGAACACGCACCAATTACCATTCAATTATGCCAGGCAGTGGCAAAGTGGCCTGGAAAAGCAACGACATGTTTACATGACAACCAATCGACTCGCACATGCGTAGTTTGTGCCTTACTGGCCAGGTACGGATCAGGGGGTAGGATACGAGATATCCACACAGTTATTAGCCAATCAAATCATGAGAAACGACTTGATGTGTGATAAATACACAGGCATACATAGGCACATGCACACAATACCTACACACACACACACCCTACTACGCACACACACACACACACATGCACTACTCACACACACACACATGCACCACACACATGCACTACACACACACACACACACACAGCACACACACATGTACCACACACACACACACACCACACACATGCACTACACACACACACGCACTACACACACACATACTGTACACCACGCACACACACACCACACACATGCACTACACACACACACCACACACACACACACACACACACAAACACATGCACTACACACACACACAAGCATTCAGGTGCACTCGAGTGTATCTGCAATAGTGATGTCCCGGTGATGTTTCATGGTGCACTAAGCAATGCAACAGCCCAACCAGCTAATATTAGCTCTGTGCTTACCTCAGCCTTCTGCGCTATCTGCTCCGCTTGTTTGGCTCTGCAAGGAGTGCAAGAACATGACCGATGGTTTCAACACACAAATATGTTCCTTTATGCCAATTCCACCATTCTAAACTCACCTTCGATCCTCTCTGTTCTTCTTCAGTTTCTCCACTTCCTTCACACAGACGGAGATGGACTTGCGTGGCTTAGCTACTGCACCAAAGACACAACATTAAACCCAACATACCCACGCAACTTCTTTGTGACATGCAGCATCAAGTCACGTGACATGGAGCATCAAGTCACGTGACATCAAGTCATGTGCCATCAAGTCATGTGATATGGAGATCAAGTCACGTGACTTAGAGCATGAAGTCATGTCTCATGATAGTGGGGGTCGTGATACACACACCTGCTGCAGCTGCTGCAGCAACAGCTCGATCCTTGCTAGTGCCCACCCCCAGCTGCTGTAGAGGCTGTAATACATCACTAGTTTCCTCCTTTTCTTCATCGGGTTCTGGCACTGTACCAGCTCCACTCCTCAGTCCCTTCACGACAGCTATTCGTCCTCCACGCAGCCTCCCAGGAGCGCCAGACACAACTGCATGCAACACAGACAGTAGCCAATCCGTACGACACGTCAAATATTGTGATTCTCAACTGCTGCAGATGAGGAAGTGCAACTGCTACACTAGACTTTATGCTATAGCTCTATGGGGGCACACACTGGGCCAACATCACACTGGGTGGAGGAAGGTTGAAATAGGTTACAATAGCTCTATGGGGACACACACTGGATAAACATCACACTGGGTGGAGGCAGGTTGAAGTAGGTTGATAATAGCTCTATGGGGGCACACACTGGATAAACATCACACTGGGTTGAGGAAGGTTGAAGTAGGTTGACAATAGCTCTATGGGGACACACACTTGACCAACACCACACTGGGTTGAGGAAGGTTGAAGTAGGTTGATAATAGCTCTATGGGGGCACACACTGGATAAACATCACACTGGGTGGAGGCAGGTTGAAGTAGGTTGATAATAGCTCTATGGGGGCACACACTGGATAAACATCACACTGGGTTGAGGAAGGTTGAAGTAGGTTGACAATAGCTCTATGGGGGCACACACTGGGCCAACATCACACTGGGGTGAGGAAGGTTGAAGTAGGTTGACAATAGCTCTATGGGGACACACACTGGACCAACACCACACTGGGTGGAGGCAGGTTGAAGTAGGTTGACAATAGCTCTATGGGGACACACACTGGACCAACACAACACTGGGTTGAAGCAGGTTGAGGTAGGTTGACAATAGCTCTATGGGGACACACACTGGACCAACACCACACTGGGTGGAGGCAGGTTGAAGTAGGTTGACAATAGCTCTATGGGGACACACACTGGACCAACACAACACTGGGTTGAAGCAGGTTGAGGTAGGTTGACAATAGCTCTATGGGGACACACACTGGACCAACACCACACTGGGTGGAGGCAGGTTGAAGTAGGTTGACAATAGCTCTATGGGGACACACACTGGACCAACACAACACTGGGTTGAAGCAGGTTGAGGTAGGTTGACAATAGCTCTATGGGGACACACACTGGACCAACATCACACTGGATTGAGGCAGGTTGAAGTAGGTTGACAATAGCTCTATGGGGACACACACTGGACCAACACAACACTGGGTTGAAGCAGGTTGAGGTAGGTTGACAATAGCTCTATGGGGACACACACTGGACCAACACAACACTGGGTTGAAGCAGGTTGAGGTAGGTTGACAATAGCTCTATGGGGACACACACTGGACCAACACCACACTGGGTGGAGGCAGGTTGAAGTAGCTGCCAATAGCTCTATGGGGACACACACTGGACCAACATCACACTGGATTGAGGCAGGTTGAAGTAGGTTGACAATTTAGCTCTATGGGGATACACACTGGAAACGGGTTGAGGCAGTTGAAGTAGGTTGACAATAGCTCTATGGGGACACACACTGGATAAACATCACACTGGGTTGAGGAAGGTTGAAGTAGGTTGACAATAGCTCTATGGGGACACACACTGGACCAACACAACACTGGGTTGAAGCAGGTTGAGGTAGGTTGACAATAGCTCTATGGGGACACACACTGGACCAACACCACACTGGGTGGAGGCAGGTTGAAGTAGCTGCCAATAGCTCTATGGGGACACACACTGGACCAACATCACACTGGATTGAGGCAGGTTGAAGTACATGTAGGTTGACAATTTAGCTCTATGGGGACACACACTGGAAACGGGTTGAGGCAGTTGAAGTAGGTTGACAATAGCTCTATGGGGACACACACTGGATAAACATCACACTGGGTTGAGGAAGGTTGAAGTAGGTTGACAATAGCTCTATTGGGGCACACACTGGATAAACATCACACTGGGTTGAGGAAGGTTTAAGTAGGTTGACAATAGCTCTATGGGGACACACACTGGAAACGGGTTGAGGCAGGTTGAAGTAGGTTGACAATAGTCTATAGGGACCCACACTGGACCAACACCACACTGGGTTGAGGCAGATTGAAGAAGGTTGACAATAGCTCTATGGGGACACACACTGGACCAACACCACACTGGGTCGAGGCAGATTGAAGAAGGTTGACAATAGCTCTGTGGGGACACACACTGGACCAACACTACACTGGGTTGAAGCAGGTTGAAGTACATGTAGGTTCGACAATAGCTCTATGGGGACACACACTGGACCAACACCACACCTGGTTGAGGCAGGATAAAGTGGGTTGACAACAGCTCTATGGGGACCCACACTGGACCAACAGCACACTGGGTGGAGGCAGGTTGAAGTAGGTTGACAATAGCTCTATGGGGACCCACACTGCACCAACACCACACTGGGTGGAGGCAGGTTGAAGTAGGTTGACAATAGCTCCATGGGGACCCACACTGGACCAACAGCACACTGGGTGGAGGCAGGTTGAAGTAGGTTGACAACAGCTCTATGGGGACCCACACTGGACCAACAGCATACTGGGTGGAGGCAGGTTGAAGTAGGTTGACAATAGCTCTATGGGGACCCACACTGGACCAACAGCATACTGGGTGGAGGCAGGTTGAAGTAGGTTGGCAATAGCTCCATGGGGATCCACACTGGACCAACAGCAAATTGGGTGGAGGCAGGTTGAAGTAGGTTGACAATAGCTCCATGGGGACCCACACTGGACCAACAGCACACTGGGTTGAGTCAGGTTGAAGTAGGTTGACAATAGTCTATGGGGACACACACTGCACCAACACCACACTGGGTGGAGGCAGGTTGAAATAGGTTGACTATAGCTCTATGGGGACCCACACTGGACCAACAGCACACTGGGTTGAGGCAGGTTGAAGTGGGCAGGGATGCAACACACATGAGATGCATGCACATAATGATTTTAGGGTTGTCCAGTACCTCGTTGGTCATGCCTCTCTCTCTGGACTCCCTTGCTCACATTATCCGGCTCGTCGTTCTCCACCAGGACTTGCTGGGGGTTAGCGGGAGGCACTGTAAGTGGCGGGAGCTGACAGAAGGGGAGAGGAAGAAAGGAGAGCAAGGGAGAGATGGCAAGACAAAGAAAGGGGGGGAAACATAGGTATATTATCAGAACTTCCTCTGCATTGCGCATGCAGCGACTAAAAGTAACCAAAGTTAGGGAACTGCAGGTGTGCATCTCTTGCAGAGCCATGCACGACCACGAAGTGTGTCGTTGAAGTAGGGCCAACTATGATTGGCTATAATTTGAGCAAACTCCTTGTAATTGTGCAATTAGTAATGAGAGAATGTTCCATATGGAAAGAGAGGACAGTGGACCAGGCCCAGTCCACCTAGAGGCAGGAGGAACACACAGGCTCCACTTATGACAAGAGAGACAGTGGACCAGGCCCAGTCCACCTAGAGGCAGGAGGCATGCACAGGCGACTTAGACGTCACCTTGCTCAGAACTGTCCAAACTAAAAGTGTTTGATCCCAAGACTAGCCTAGCCTATGAATGCTGTCAGTTCTGTTCCTGTTGCTCCGCCAAGCTTCTCAGTTACGATGATGCAAACAGGAAGTTGGAAGTGCAGAGCGGGTCCTTGGGATGTGATGGGCGAGTGATTGCAATTATTCTTGCCGCTGCCTGATAGCTGGCCAGACATATTCATGAACACCTACTACACTGCACGACATCTTTCAGGGAAGGGAAGGGAAGGGCAGGGCAGGGGGGGCTGGAGCACCCCACTGAATGTAATTGTGATTAACCATTAGCTGTATAGTGAAAACTGTTTGAGTCTGCAAGCACCCCCTCAAACTAACCTTTAATTTTAAAATCACCTTCTCAATTATCAACTTCAACAAATTTATTCACTCGACGTTTCGACTAGATGCTCTAGTCTTCATCAGGAATAATGACCATTAATTGTATAGTTAAAGCTGTTCAGCTGCAAGCACCCCCGTAAATTAACCATTAACTGTATAGTGAAAACTGTTGACCCCTGCAAGCAACCCCTCAAACTAACCATTAATTGGAAGTGAAAACTGTTGACCCCTGCAAGCACCCCCTCAAACTAACCATTAACTGTATAGTGAAAACTATTGACCCCTGCAAGCACCCCCTCAAACTAACCATTAACTGATTACACATTTTCAAATATTTCTAATGGTCACCCATTTCAACCACAGAGGTTAAGGCTGTACCCCTAGTATATAGCCAGCAGGTCAATGGTGGGGTTTATCTCCCTGGTGCTTTGTTTGCTGCTTCAAAGATTGTTAATGATCACCCATTTCAGCCACAGAGGTTAAGGCTGTACCCCTAGTATATAGCCAGCAGGTTAATGGTGGGGTTTATCTCCCTGGTGCTTTGTTTGCTGCATGGTGTGGGTATCATAGCTCAGGGTCTGGCCATTTAGTTCAGCTGCATGGTGTGGGTATCATAGCTCAGGGCCTGGCCATTTAGTTCAGCTGCATGGTGTGGGTATCATAGCTCAGGGCCTGGCCATTTAGTTCAGCTGCATGGTGTGGGTATCATAGCTCAGGGTCTGGCCATTTAGTTCAGCTGCATGGTGTGGGTATCATAGCTCAGGGCCTGGCCATTTAGTTCAGCTGCATGGTGTGGGTATCATAGCTCAGGGTCTGGCCATTTAGTTCAGCTGCATGGTGTGGGTATCATAGCTCAGGGCCTGGCCATTTAGTTCAGCTGCATGGTGTGGGTATCATAGCTCAGGGTCTGGCCATTTAGTTCAGCTGCATGGTGTGGGTATCATAGCTCAGGGCCTGGCCATTTAGTTCAGCTGCATGGTGTGGGTATCATAGCTCAGGGTCTGGCCATTTAGTTCAGCTGCATGGTGTGGGTATCATAGCTCAGGGTCTGGCCATTTAGTTCAGCTGCATGGTGTGGGTATCATAGCTCAGGGCCTGGCCATTTAGTTCAGCTGCATGGTGTGGGTATCATAGCTCAGGGCCTGGCCATTTAGTTCAGCTGCATGGTGTGGGTATCATAGCTCAGGGTCTGGCCATTTAGTTCAGCTGCATGGTGTGGGTATCATAGCTCAGGGCCTGGCCATTTAGTTCAGCTGCATGGTGTGGGTATCATAGCTCAGGGTCTGGCCATTTAGTTCAGCTGCATGGTGCGGGTATCATAGCTCAGGGCCTGGCCATTTAGTTCAGCTGCATGGTGTGGGTATCATAGCTCAGGGTCTGGCCATTTAGTTCAGCTGCATGGTGTGGGTATCATAGCTCAGGGTCTGGCCATTTAGTTCAGCTGCATGGTGTGGGTATCATAGCTCAGGGTCTGGCCATTTAGTTCAGCTGCATGGTGTGGGTATCATAGCTCAGGGTCTGGCCATTTAGTTCAGCTGCATGGTGTGGGTATCATAGCTCAGGGCCTGGCCATTTAGTTCAGCTGCATGGTGTGGGTATCATAGCTCAGGGTCTGGCCATTTAGTTCAGCTGCATGGTGTGGGTATCATAGCTCAGGGTCTGGCCATTTAGTTCAGCTGCATGGTGTGGGTATCATAGCTCAGGGTCTGGCCATTTAGTTCAGCTGCATGGTGTGGGTATCATAGCTCAGGGTCTGGCCATTTAGTTCAGCTGCATGGTGTGGGTATCATAGCTCAGGGCCTGGCCATTTAGTTCAGCTGCATGGTGTGGGTATCATAGCTCAGGGTCTGGCCATTTAGTTCAGCTGCATGGTGTGGGTATCATAGCTCAGGGCCTGGCCATTTAGTTCAGCTGCATGGTGCGGGTATCATAGCTCAGGGTCTGGCCATTTAGTTCAGCTGCATGGTGTGGGTATCATAGCTCAGGGTCTGGCCATTTAGTTCAGCTGCATGGTGTGGGTATCATAGCTCAGGGTCTGGCCATTTAGTTCAGCTGCATGGTGTGGGTATCATAGCTCAGGGCCTGGCCATTTAGTTCAGCTGCATGGTGCGGGTATCATAGCTCAGGGTCTGGCCATTTAGTTCAGCTGCATGGTGTGGGTATCATAGCTCAGGGTCTGGCCATTTAGTTCAGCACTCTTTGACACGATTTGGCAAAACATTAGAATTGCTGCGTAGGCATTCAGAAAAGGAGCATCACAAGTTGGCAGTCATTAGTGTCTTTAGTGGTCGTCAGCCTAACCTTCATGTCAACTTGAGAAGGTTAGGGCTAACAGGGTTGCTAACCAACAGAGAGATGTTAAAACAGAGAGATGTTAAAATCAGTTGTAAATGCAATTGTTTTGTGTAAGCGACAAAACATCTCCTTGAGAGGTCGCTACGCTTCTGGCACTGATGTGGAGAAGCATACATCAACAAATCATGGCAATTTCTGGACCTTGCAGAACTTCAGAGGCGATAAAGTCCTAGAAGAACATCTTGCCACTGCTGCAAAAAATGCACCTATATGCATATATCAGCTGATATTCAGATAAATTATTGGCATTCTTGGAGAGCACATTATCATTCAGAATGCGAAAAAAGCCTCATGGGTTTTGCAATAATAGCAGATGAGTCACTGACTCTGCTAATGGAGAGTAGCTGAGTCATCCTGATGAAAGCCTTCTGAGGGAAGACTTCCTCAGATTCCTTGATGTGAACTGGAGTAACCAGTGCCTGCTTAGCTGAGAAGATTTTAGGGTACTTGAGAGATTGCAATTTAGATCTTACGAAGTCGCGAGGTCTAGCCTACGATGGCACGTGGGAAACGTGTGTGGTGGGACAAGGGGAGGGGACAAGGGGAGCTGCAGCCATTGTCACATCTCAAGCCATTGCACATCACACTGCTTAAACGTAGAAGTTGTTAAGTCAAGTATTCATAACATGATGGGTATTCTAGGTGGAGTTTTTACGTATTCTGCTGATAATCCAAAATGCCAGCACTTTCTGGAGAAGTCCATTGGTGATAGACAACCAGGCCCAGCGGTTCATAAGTTAAAGACCTATGCCGACCTCGATGGGTTCAGCGACTAGATGATCTTACCATCTTCACGTTATCATTCTATTGCGGCTTGCATGGAGAACATACACACAGGTGGCTCTACTGAGTGGTCTTGCAGATTCCATAACTGATGCTGGAGAACATACACACAGGTGGCTCTACTGAGTGGTCTTGCAGATTCCATAACTGATGCTGGAGAACATATACACAGGTGGCACTACTGAGTGGTCTGCAGATTCCATAACTGATGCTGGAGAACATACACACAGGTGGCACTACTGAGTGGTCTGCAGATTCCATAACTGATGCTGGAGAACATATACACAGGTGGCTCTACTGAGTGGTCTGCAGATTCCATAACTGATGCTGGAGAACATACACACAGGTGGCACTACTGAGTGGTCTGCAGATTCCATAACTGATGCTGGAGAACATACACACAGGTGGCACTACTGAGTGGTCTGCAGATTCCATAACTGATGCTGGAGAACATATACACAGGTGGCTCTACTGAGTGGTCTGCAGATTCCATAACTGATGCTGGAGAACATACACACAGGTGGCACTACTGAGTGGTCTGCATATTCCATAACTGATGCTGGAGAACATACACACAGGTGGCACTACTGAGTGGTCTGCAGATTCCATAACTGATGCTGGAGAACATACACACAGGTGGCTCTACTGAGTGGTCTGCAGATTCCATAACTGATGCTGGAGAACATACACACAGGTGGCACTACTGAGTGGTCTGCAGATTCCATAACTGATGCTGGAGAACATATACACAGGTGGCACTACTGAGTGGTCTGCAGATTCCATAACTGATGCTGGACAACATACACACAGGTGGCTCTACTGAGTGGTCTACAGATTCCATAACTGATGCTGGAGAACATATACACAGGTGGCACTACTGAGTGGTCTGCAGATTCCATAACTGATGCTGGAGAACATACACACAGGTGGCACTACTGAGTGGTCTACAGATTCCATAACTGATGCTGGAGAACATACACACAGGTGGCTCTACTGAGTGGTCTGCAGATTCCATAACTGATGCCAGAACACTATTGAGAAACTGTGTCAGGATCTTGGTATGTAGCCCCCCCTAAATGAAACCCTGCATTAGTGCTGAAGAGTGCAGGACTGAACTTCAACAAACGGCTGAATTCTATCATGATGATCTTCCAACCAGCCTAGTGAGTCCAATGTTGGCACATGAAATGACAGGAATAGAAGACTTCTTATGGGCTATCTTGCTTACCTGTGACACCTGCAGCTACTCTTTGTCATGTTAGTTCAATGTTTTCAAAGATCAGGGTATTGCCGACTACTTTATGCACCCTTGCCTGTGACTAGCTGCTCTTCTGAGAACGTTCTTTTAGTTGGATAAAAACTTCCGCTTCACAGCAATGGGTAATACTCGGCTCAATATATATGCTGACATTACTCCACATCCACCAAAACATTCCTATTGACATTTACTCCGTCATTGACAAATTAGCTCAGCACCATCCCAGGTGACTTAAAATAATAAAACATTCTTGCTGATTATCTGACTGCTAACTCAACTCATCATCATTATTCATTATCATTCTAACATTGTCACAAGTAATAATAATAATAATAATAATAATAATAATAATAATAATAATAATAATAATAATAATAATAATAATAATAATAATAATAATAATAATAATAATAATAATAATAATAATAATAATAATAATAATATATAATGATAATAATAATAACAACAACAACAACAACAACAATAATAATAAAATATTAATATAATAATAGTAATTGATGAAAGTGGGCATGGCTATAATCAAGATGCTACTTCAGCACACCCAGTGATTCAACACCCACTCTAGAATAGAGAGAAATAGCAGGCAGAGTAGCTGACCTAGTCAGTGATTCAACACCCACTCTAGAATAGAGAGAAATAGCAGGCAGAGTAGCTGACCTAGTCAGTGATTCAACACCCACTCTAGAATAGGGAGAAATAGCAGGCAGAGCCACTCTAGAATAGGGAGAAATAGCAGCAGAGTAGCTGACCTAGTCAGTGATTCAATACCCACTCTAGAATAGAGAGAAATAGCAGGCAGAGTAGCTGACCTAGTCAGTGATTCAACACCCACTCTAGAATAGAGAGAAATAGCAGGCAGAGTAGCTGACCTAGTCAGTGATTCAACACCCACTCTAGAATAGAGAGAAATAGCAGGCAGAGTAGCTGACCTAGTCAGTGATTCAATACCCACTCTAGAATAGAGAGAAATAGCAGGCAGAGCAGCTGACCTAGTCAGTGATTCAACACCCACTCTAGAATAGAGAGAAATAGCAGGCTGAGCACTTTGTCAGATATCTGCCAATGGATTCCTGTTGGGACTGCATCAGTCGAAAGAAGTTTCTCGGAAATGAAACTAATCAAGACTAGATTGACAAACTGGCTGGGGGAGTGTAGCCTCCCATCCTTAATGAAAATATCAATTGAATCCCCCAGAAAAATGGAAAAACTATCTAATGATGATTTACATGCAGAGGCTATTATTAGTGTAAAACCTAGAAACATGGCTGTATAATTAGCTTTCCAGTTCTGTTAGATGTTTCTCTAGACAGTGGGGGGCCCATCTTTTAGCTGCTTGGACATCTTTATTCCCTTATGGGGTAGCATAAATTTAGATTAACAAGGAGAGGCAAATGCTCACCCCTCCCCTGAAAGAAACCCAGACTATGTTTCCCATGTTTATTCTGATGTTAAAATATATGTATATATTATGCACTTGATATTCTGATGTTAAAATATATGTATTTATTATGCACTTGATATTCTGATGTTAAAATATATGTATTTATTATGCACTTGATATTCTGATGTAAAAATATATGTATTTATTATGTACTTGATATTCTAATGTTAAAATATATGTATTTATTATGCACTTGATATTCTGATGTTAAAATATATATATTTATTATGCACTTGATATTCTGATGTAAAAATATATGTATTTATTATGTACTTGATATTCTGATGTTAAAATACATTATTTATTATGCACTTGATATTCTAATATTATTTATTATGCACTTGATATTCTGTGTTAAAATATATATGTATTTATTATGCACTTGATATTCTGATGTTAAAATATATGTATTTATTATGTACTTGATATTCTGATGTTAAAATACATGTATTTATTATGCACTTGATATTCTAATATTAAAATATATTTATTTATTATGCACTTGATATTCTAATATTATTTATTATGCACTTGATATTCTGTGTTAAAATACATGTACTTATTATGTACTTGATATTC
This sequence comes from Cladorhizidae sp. MBARI D1340-BT2, assembly GCA_028752905.1. Taxonomy (NCBI): domain Eukaryota; kingdom Metazoa; phylum Porifera; class Demospongiae; order Poecilosclerida; family Cladorhizidae; species Cladorhizidae sp. MBARI D1340-BT2. The sequence continues at coordinate 10,843,242 of JAQNBH010000011.1, forward strand.
TGATGTTAAAATGCATGTGTATATTCTAAACTTGCTGCAGTATTTACGGTGTTAGATAGTCTCCCATATTCCTCTAGTGGTTATTTCCCCCACTCTACTGCGCATACGCTTAACTGCCATTCTCCAACAACTACGGAAACTTTTTCCAAAACAACAGAAGTGGATGATGAAGCAATTAAGCAATTTTAACAGCAATAAAGACAGCGAGAAAACTAGAAATGACTTTAATGTGTGGTATACGTACATAGATGCGTCAATCTGGACCGACCATTATATGAAGCGTGGTAATTATTATGAGTTTTTAATCAAGTACAGAATAAACAATTTATCACACTCTTCGTGGAATATGACGAGTCCTTTCACTCGCTAACTATATTTTCACTTGCCTTCTGCTTGTAAAATTGCAGTCTCCTGCTCGTGAAATAACTCTCTATATTTCACTCTGACCGGTGAAATAAGATGTATTGTTTAATTGCTATCTTGGAGTAGCTGATGAAGGTGTTGCATCTTAATGTTATTTCCTCCTTCCCCCCCCCCCCCCCCCAAAAAAGGGGGAAAGGAGGGTGGAGGGTGTGTAAAAGGTCTCGATAATCAATTTAACTATGTTTTAATCACTTGGACGTTTCAGCTAGATGCTCTAGCCTGCAACCGGAATAATGAAGCCTAGAGCATCTAGCCAAAACATCGAGTGGGAATTTAAATTGATTACCAAGCAAGGCATTGTATTTGTACTATGTGAACTGCGAGTTCTTTGAGAGTTTGTTAAAAGTTGTTTCGTCACATTTGTATGGCTAGTGAAAGAAGAGTCGAGAAGACAGCTGCTGTATAATCATGGCTCAGGTGTACAAGATGGAGGGAATTTGAGAGGGACTGGTTGTGATGGTGAGTGAGGATGAGATGGATGGAGATTTGACAAAGATGAGGCCCACTGTGGCTACTGTTTTGTTTGTTGGCAGGCTATTTCTGGCAGTGACCTTCATTCTGTTCCTACGCACGTCCTGACAACTAACTTCCCGAAACTCATCCCTATCTATGCCACTAGTTGCAGGTTTGTATCTGCTCTTTCTGAAGAAGCTCTTGGAATCTGGAAAGAAAAAATCCTATTAATCTTCTCCAAACACCCTACAACTGTGTAGCAAGTGGCACAGGCACCTGACCTCATGTGTGCTTCAATAGCTGTTAGCAGGGTTTCATTTAGGGGGGGTTGGGGGCTGCCCCCCCCTTTTTTGCCCCGCCCCCCCCTGGAAATTGTATTATTAAAATTCATTAGAAACTTTGTCACATCTTTAACCATCATGCCCCCCCCCCCCTTAATACCCAGATTCCTCCAGTTGCCCCCCCTTGGACAATTTTCTAAATGAAACGCTGTGTAGGTAACTAGAGGCTAAAGCTCCACAGCAAACTAGAGCTTATATTCTCAACAAACTCTCAGTTGACACAATAAAATAACAATGACTTTCTCTATAAATTACTCTCTTGATGTTTTCCACTAGATGCTCTAGCTTTCATCAGGAATATTGAAGGCTAGAGCATCTAGTCGAAACGTCGAGAGAGTAAAACTCAAGTTGATTATTGAGATCTTTGTTAGAGCTATAATATCAATGGCTTAGTATACACTTTGTCCTGGCATGCTATATTATCTATGTCTCTGCATACACATTGTCCTGGTATAATATATTATCTATGTCTCTGTATACACATTGTCCTGGCATGTTATATTATCTATGTCTCTGTATACACATTGTCCTGGTATGTTATATTATCTATGTCTCTGTATACACATTGTCCTGGCATGTTATATTATCTATGTCTCTGTATACACATTGTCCTGGCATGTATATATTATCTATGTCTCTGAATACACATTGTCCTGGTATGTTATATTATCTATGTCTCTGTATACACATTGTCCTGGCATGTTATATTATCTATGTCTCTGAATACACATTGTCCTGGCATGTTATATTATCTATGTCTCTATATACACATTGTCCTGGCATGTTATATTATCTATGTCTCTGTATACACATTGTCCTGGCATGTTATATTATCTATGTCTCTGTATACACATTGTCCTGGTATGTTATATTATCTATGTCTCTGTATACACATTGTCCTGGCATGTTATATTATCTATGTCTCTGTATACACATTGTCCTGGCATGTTATATTATCTATGTCTCTGTATACACATTGTCCTGGCATGTTATATTATCTATGTCTCTGTATACACATTGTCCTGGCATGATATATTATCTATGTCTCTGCATACACATTGTCCTGGTATGTTATATTATCTATGTCTCTGTATACACATTGTCCTGGCATGCTATATTATCTATGTCTCTGTATACACATTGTCCTGGCATGTTATATTATCTATGTCTCTGTATACACATTGTCCTGGCATGTTATATTATCTATGTCTCTGTATACACATTGTCCTGGCATGTTATATTATCTATGTCTCTGTATACACATTGTCCTGGCATGTTATATTATCTATGTCTCTGTATACACATTGTCCTGGCATGTTATATTATCTATGTCTCTGTATACACATTGTCTTGGTATGTTATATTATCTATGTCTCTGTATACACATTGTCCTGGCATGTTATATTATCTATGTCTCTGTATACACATTGTCCTGGCATGTTATATTATCTATGTCTCTGTATACACATTGTCTTGGTATGTTATATTATCTATGTCTCTGTATACACATTGTCCTGGCATGTTATATTATCTATGTCTCTGTATACACATTGTCCTGGCATGTTATATTATCTATGTCTCTGTATACACATTGTCCTGGCATGTTATATTATCTATGTCTCTGTATACACTATGTCCTGGTATGTTATATTATCTCTGTATACACTTTGTCCTGGCATGTTATATTATCTATGTCTCTGTATACACATTGTCCTGCTGTCAGCATATATGTGATACGATCTGAGAAAAGGGCCCACTGCAGCCAAAAATAATAATCTGCGTTATTGTCATGAGGTTAAAGTTCAAGGATAGCTAAGTGGACTGGCACTGGAATTGTGCCTTGATCTAATGCCATTCCAAAGTTATACACAGTTTTGCTTCCATTCTTCACTACACTGTCAAACGAGAAAACATGTCTAGAAATTTCCCTTGTGTTGTTATACGCGAAACTCCGCGTCATGCATTGATGACGTCACATTTTTAATCATTGAAGACGATGCGTACCAGAAGTAGTTTTTGGCAAGAGTATATTTTGTGATCTAGGCAGCGCTAGGCCATGGCGCTACCCTATTAAATAGCTGGGACAAAGGGAGAAGAACTTCTTGGCATCTTGTGAAAGGTATGGTGTAGTCTTAGTTTGTTATTAGCTACACCCTGGCTAGCTACAAGTTAACTGTTTAGAATTTTTTTTATTGTTTTGAGGGCTAGCATCTTCAAGTTATAGGCTTAGCCCTTAGCTATCTATAGTTTTATCGTCGTCTCTATAGGGTCCAACTGAGTTTTTGCACCTTTACTACGTTTTTAAAACTAAATTACACCCTAGCTACACAAGTCAGATTTTTTGTTTGTTTTGAGTGTAGTATCTTCAAGTTATAGGAGTCCAAGTGAGTTTCTGCACCTTCACTACTTTATTTTACCTTTGGTTTTGGATTAGTAGCTAAGCTAAAAGTGTAGTTTGATTGAGTGGCTAGTGCAGACAGTAGTAGATAATCCTGGTTATCTTTGTAATGGTTATAGCAAGAACATAAAAATAAAATTAGCAAGGAGAAGGTAGTGAGTAGCTAAGTGAAAGAATGCTGATGTCATGGTTCTGGGCATGACCTGCTGTTGTGTCCTACTTTCTTGCAGGTCGTGCACGTGCGGACCCTTTTTGTCGGTGGTGCTGATGTGGTCGAGTTCTCCACATCCTCGTCAACTACTGGTGTAGCAGCTCGACTGGATGGCTTTGGAAAAGATGATGGTTTGGGGCATGTTATGTCTTTGTCCTTCTTGGGACAGAACTGTCGGATGCTGTCAAATAAGTACCACTGTCGTTCTGGAGACAAACCTTTGACAGGAATGATGTGTGGTATATCTGTGACTGTTGGTGTCCAGCAATGTTTGGCAAGCACAAACCGGTGTTGTACAGTGTCTGAACGCTCCTTTGCTGTCACTGTGCCTGGATCGGATGAACTGAATATGAATTGGTGGAAACGCTTTATTCTTGAGAACTTCTTCAAATGCGAAGCAAAGAAGTCTGTCCAATTGAAGCAAGCAACAATGGTGGTCAATTCCCACCACTTCTGCTTCAACTCCTATTTGACATCAAACACACACACAATATCTGATTGAAATCATCCAATTTTTTGTAAGCACGATGTTTTATTTGTATGCACCTGCATTTAGCTCACTGTCATCTTCTATGTCACTATCATCTGCATGGTCATCAGGTGTATAGAAATACTCTTCCAATACTTCCAAGAGGGGTTGCTGGTCTTCATGGCTGAAGTGCAAAAGAGAGTTTACTGCGCGAGCTGTTTCAGAAGAGCTTCTTGTCATCACCACAATGTCTATTTAGGTTGCTACGAAAATTGAAGGGAAATTCCCACCTGCCCGTACTTTCATTCCGTGCACGCGGTAGCTTCGCGTGGCTTCTCTATTTTTTAAGCTTTTTCTAACTGCTTGCAGGGGAGACAGTTGTCCGTAGATTCTGCAAATTTCATGGTATGGACTTGATATATAGCTCAAAAGATAGGTCTCTCTGTGTGCTCTCTTTTGATTCTAAAATATGTTTCATAGGATAACTATAGGCAAGTTACTAGACCCTAAAGTGGAGGGACCTAAAAAACCTGCATCCTAAAGTCCCCATCCAGAATAACTCCAGATTGCTAAGTGCTGAAGATTTGAAATTGGTACCGAGAGGCTAGAGGAAGCCCGCCTCTATTCAATCACCATTCAATCACCATTTTCATTAGGCGTTAAAATTTTAGTACGTGGTCAAGCGCGGGGGTAGAAAATTGATGACATCACCAATTTTCCACCCACGCGCTTGACCACGCACTAAAATTTTAACGCCTAATGAAAAGGGATTCACTAAATATTCGATCTGAGGTACGGGTGTGTGGTTTACACGAAAAGGTGTGGTTCCAGTCTCCGCCAGGTACAGGGGTGTGGTTTTCACCAGGTAAAAACTTCTAAGTTCTGGTCAGGCATGGGGTTGTTATCAGTGGTTAGAAACTGCTGCTTGGAATGGAATACTGCTTGCTAAAAAGCTGTGATGGACTGTAGCTATGCTGCTCTATCGTGTGCAGTGATAGTATAAACATTGGCTGCTTGGACACATGCTAATGCTGAAGACTGTATCACCTCCAAAAGCCCTCAGGCTCTCACTGACAATCCAGCAACTCCAGCTTGATATCATGGAAACACAGGACTAGATGATGGCACAGGGTTTTTATGAATCTCATAGGACTGGCACTTGCACCCCCACTCAACTATTTTATGTCAAAATGTAACTCAATCCTTGTTTGCTTCCCTGGATGCCCACAAGTCTGTCTGTGCAGTCTTTCTAGTGAGCTACTTTAGTGCAATTTGTTGCTCAAAATATGGAATTGTTCAAATCATGGGTCACTTCCACTCCCAGGGACATCTTGCAGAAGACACCAGAGGCGAGACTGAAAGAACATCTAGACACAGCAAGCAGATTGGGATCAAGAGGACACAACTTGAGCTTGTTGCTGCCTCAACACTTTCAAGTGGACACCTGACACAACTTGAGCTTGTTGCTGCCTCAACACTTTCAAGTGGACACCTGACACAACTTGAGCTTGTTGCTGCCTCAACACTTTCAAGTGGACACCTATGTGGCTACTGATTCTTTAGTCAAAGCCGAGTGCAGATGGACCAGATTCACACCTCTAAAAGGCCCCATACAAATTCCCACGACATTGCACAAAGTGGTTTGTAAGAGCTGGATAGAGATCAACAATAGTGTTCTGCCTCTTTTCAAGGAAAGAAAGTTGCTCGCCCCTCCACATCTCGTACAGAATACTTCTCAGGCAGTAGATCTAACTCTTCTCGAAGAGTAACCTTTTGATATTTTTATGTTTTAGTAATTGAGAAAAAGATGAATGTACAGGGTTGGTGGGGATAATTTTGCTAAGATGCAGTGAGTGATGGGCTAGGGGGAAGGTTTATTGTCCTGTATAGCTGGGGACAAGACTAACTGTTGCCGGCCAGGCAAAATTATTGTGAGGGTGAGGTGTCATAGATAACATGCAGAGTCCACTGCAATATCCTGTAGGCTTTTACATCAGTTTGCTATTTCAGCTGGCTTCTTCACCTCAGAGACCTCTGCGCAAAATTATCTGGAGGGCTATAATGTCACTGTACAGGAATATATACCAAGGAAAATGGTCAGTTGTGCTAGCACTATTCTACTATTTTATGAAAGGGAGTGCTGCTAATTATAATTAATTAAAATTAGGCATGCAAATATTTGTATAAGTGGTTTTATCCTAATCTGACACCAACATTTTTTTTTGTTGGAAAATGAGCTCAGTTGCAAAAGCTATTTAGAGCCTTACATACATGATAACAATACAGGTAGAAAAATGATTTTTAAGTTAGGCGAAGGCGAAGAATTGTTGAATAAATCGTTTGAAGGAAGAGAGTGAGGACGAGGATCTAATGAAGGTTGGGAGTGAGTTCCAAAGAGGAGGGAACAAAGGAAGACTGAATGGCTGCAGTGCGGGAGGATGTGTTCGATGGGTGGTATTGGTGAGAAGACATGAGCGGAGTAGGAGCTAATTGGATCGAGTCTGCGGGAAAATGGATGTAATTGTTTATTATTTTGTAAATTAGAAGGAGCTTGGCTCGAGCACGTCTATTTGAGAGTGTAGGAAGTTTAAAGGTGGAGAGGTTGGATGCATACATAGTCAGAAGTCCATTGGTGAGTACAGAGTCTGAGTGCAAAGTGCTGAATGTGTACTAAGGATTTTGAATTACAAGAAGAGGGAGGTGACCACACAGAGGAACAGTAACTTAGATGAGGGAGAACTAATGTTGTGTTAAGTTTAATTAGCATATGAGAGGATAAGTGATGGTAAAAGTTGCGATAAATTAATCCTGTTATTTTCCTTGATTTAGTGCGTACTTTGCTAATGTGCAGGTTCCAGGAGAGGTTACAGATGAAAGTTACTCCTAAGTATGTAACTGAAGTGACGAGATCAAGGGGAGTATATACTATTGAGGACTAATACAGTGGAGTATGAGGATGCGAGGGGTTTACGAGAGATCATCATGTACTTGCTCTTATTAGGGTTAATTATTAGGAGACGGGAAGATAGCCATGATGATATAATGTCAATGTCTGATCGCACTGAACCTAGGAAGAGGTGGAAGAGAAGGGATGGGAGAGGAGGATGTCATCTGCGTAGAGAGTAAGTGTAGAAGATGTCGAGAGTGGGAGCTTTGCAATGTCGTTAATGTAAAGTACAAAGAGAAGAGGACCAAGAATAGATCCTTGAGGTACTCCAGAGGATGCATGACACGAAGAAGAGAGAGCACCAGAGATAGCGACACTCTGTGAACGGGCCGTAAGATAGGAAGTGAGCCAACAGAAGAGGTGAGAAGGAATATTAAGTGAGGACAGAGTGTTTGGTCTATGCGGCACAGAGTCAAAAGCTTTCTTGATGTCTAGAAAGACTGCACAGACAGACTTGTGGGCATCCAGGGAAGCAAACCAGGATTAAGTTATGGTTTGACATAAAATAGTTGAGTGGGGGGCAAGTGCCAGTCCCATGAGATTCATAAAAACCCTCTGCCATCATCTAGTCCTGTGTTTCCATGATATCAAGCTGGAGTTGCTGGATTGTCAGTGAGAGCCTGAGGGCTTTTGGAGGTGATACAGTCTTCAGCATTAGCAAGCTATTGTGTCCAAGCAGCAATGTTTATACTATCACTGCACACGATAGAGCAGCATAGCCACAGTCCATCACAGCTTTTTAGCAAGCAGTAATGAGTACTGTAAACCCAGAAAAGTTGGCGACCGTTTTATTTAGCGTTTTTGATATCATGCACATTTTAGCGACCATTAATGTTAACGTTTTATAGCATGAAAAACATGGTGAAATCCTTGTGAAAATAAGAACAGTACATTTATCATTAATAAAGTCCATGATTCCAGGGTTTTTTGAATGCTTGTTTTAGTCTTTCAGTATTGCATGAAAGATTGCTAAGACTGTTGATTAACCAGTTTGCATGCATGGGGCTTGATAAATGATGCACGAAGATTCACTTTAACAGCTGATATCTCTTTCCCACCATCCAGGGCTTCATGGATTTCATTAACATACCACCTGTCCTTGTGAACGAGTCCTTCATTAATTAAATCTTTATTTACGCACAAATCAAGTGGCTGCAACTCTCCTGTGCAGCTTGCAGGAACAAACACTTGGTGGATATTGTTGTCTTGAAGCTTTTTAAGAACAGAACTACAGCGATGAGCTGCAAACACATCGAATATTGCCAATGCAGGCTGATCGTCAGCCAAACAGTCTCGCTCTAGTAGTACATGTAGTGGTGAATTGATAATTTGTTGGCTGCAGCTGTTGTTCCGTCGCCTTCTGATAAACAAACTGAGCTACTGAGCTAGATCCACCAGCATTGCCTTTCAACCAACGAACAATCGACATAGCTGTATTGTAAGTTCGCAGTTGCTCGATCAAAACTCCAAAGCTCCTAATCAGCGACGACCTCGTGCTCTGCTGACAGCTAGCACGCGCGCGTGAGTGTTTTTGAACTTTACTTATATTGCCACAAATGTTGGCTGCCTATTAACTTAGCGATTTTTTCCTCATCGCTAAATTCGCTAAATTCGCTAACATTAATGGCCCGCTAACTTTTCTGGGTTTACAGTACCCATTCCAAGCAGCAGTTTCTAACCACCGATAACAACCCCACGCCTGACCAGAACTTAGAAGTTTTTCCCTGGTGAAAACCACACCCCTGTACCTGGCGGAAATATCACATGACTGGAACTACACCTTTTCGTGTGAACTACACCTTTTCGTGTAAACCACACACCTATTCCTCAGATCGAGTGAATTTAGTGAATCCCCCAATGAAAAAGGTGATTGAATAGAGGCGGGCTTCCTCTAGCCACTCGTACCAATTTCAAATCTTCAGCACTTAGCAATCTGGAGTTATTTTGGATGAGGTTTTTGAGATGCAGGTTTTTGAGGTCCCTCCACTTTAGGGTCTAGTAACTTGCCTATAGTTATACCTATGAAACATATTTTAGTATCGAAAGAGAGCATACAGAGAGACCTATCTTTTGAGCTATATATCAAGTCCATACCATGAAGTTTGCAGAATCTACGGAGCTCTAAAGTTGTAACCACAAGTAAAAAATAAAATACAACTGTCTCCCCTTGAATGGAAGGAAGCGCTTCTTGGCCTTGAAACTTTGCACAAAGATAGAGCAATGACCCAAGATGCCTCTGACGTAATTTATAAAAATATCATGAATCATAACCCTGGTAGCTATTTCAGGTCCTAGTGCAAAATCAGTTTTGAGGCGAAGTGGGCTCTTTTCTCAGATCGTATCACATATATATACATATACATATATTACGCAGCAAGCGCCCACGGGCGCTTAAATCGTAGGTGTGGGCGCTTGCTACATGTAGTGGGCGCTTGCCTCGTGATATTGGTGAAAAAATTCTTAATAACGCACATCGGACTGTTTTGAAAAAATAAAATCAAAGAGTCCAGCAAAAAATATCTAGGGTAAAATGTTATTTTGTTCTGGAAACTAACATTAGTCTATTCCTCAGGTTCACTGAAAGATGCCAAGTCGTTCACATATTCATCCAAATCAGCGAACGGATCTTCGGTCGCTATCTCTCTCCTCTCTGGCTTCACTCACCGTCGGAATGCAATCTCTAATTAGACTATCCTCAGAGCCATCAATGCTGTTGGAGATGCCACAAGAGAGAAAGGAACTATCAAATTTCCTGGAATTGACTCCCAGGCAGCAGAAACCCAATCAATGGCTTGTTGTCTTGAGGGCTGCTTGAGATTGCCATGGGATGTTCTACTGTTGCAAGTCCTACACCATTCCATCCACAACTCTTTCATCTTCTTTATGGACACATCCATAGGAGTAAAGCTTCTTATTTTTTGTCCTGCATGATATTTTCAATTACAGGTAACAGTTCTGCCAAGGTGGCACTATCAAAAATTAAAAATAAGATTTTTTCTGAACAGACGACAGCGGAACGCGTGCGTATTATTGCACAAACGGTGCGGTTGAATAAATCTATTTCGAAAGCGAGGCATGCCTGCACTAACTTTGTCAATTTTATATACTCTTTAACTTGGTTACCTCAGTCATTGTGTTGTTGTCTATTAAAAAAAATAAGCTAAATCAACAAAAGAATTAAACACCAAGATTTTTTTTATGGTAAAAAAAAAAAAAAAAAAAAATCACTTCTGGTTTGACAAGGCAAGCGAGCAAAAATGATTTTTTTTAATTAAAAAAAAAAAAATTTTTTTAATGGCACAACTATCTCCTTGACTTCCTGGCCTTTACAGCTATTTGTGAGAGCTCTTCTTCTTCATAAAGATGTACAGGCATACATGCTTACTTGGACCCACTCTGAATCGAGAAGAAAGGATGGGTTACTTTACTGAAGGTTTGATTGTTGACAAATACACCGCGAAGTAGCATTGCGTAGCTGTTGTTTGCATATCTCAATGGAGCTGATTCTAATGCCAAACGGAACCTTATCATATTTGGTGGAGGAAGTTTGAACTGTTTATTCTTGACATAAGTCACTACACAAACGAAGTTGGCAATCAATTGTTCGATGAAGCTTATGAACAGGTTGTCTAGTATAGCACAGGAGTTGCAGTGTTTAGTATAGCACAGGAGTTGCAGTGTCTAGTATAGCACAGGAGTTGCAGTGTCTAGTATAGCACAGGAGTTGCAGTGTCTAGTATAGCACAGGAGTTGCAGTGCCTACTACAGCACAGGAGTTGCATTGTTTACTACAACACAGGAGTTGCAGTGTTTAGTACAGCACAGGAGTTGCAGTGTCTAGTATAGCACAGGAGTTGCAGTGTTTACTACAACACAGGAGTTGCAGTGTTTACTACAACACAGGAGTTGCATTGTTTACTACAACACAGGAGTTGCATTGTTTACTACAACACAGGAGTTGCAGTGTCTAGTATAGCACAGGAGTTGCAGTGTCTAGTATAGCACAGGAGTTGCAGTGTCTAGTATAGCACAGGAGTTGCAGTGCCTAGTATAGCACAGGAGTTGCAGTGCCTAGTATAGCACAGGAGTTGCAGTGTCTAGTATAGCACAGGAGTTGCAGTGTTTAGTATAGCACAGGAGTTGCAGTGCCTAGTATAGCACAGGAGTTGCAGTGTCTAGTATAGCACAGGAGTTGCAGTGTTTAGTATAGCACAGGAGTTGCAGTGTTTAGTATAGCACAGGAGTTGCAGTGCCTAGTATAGCACAGGAGTTGCAGTGTTTAGTATAGCACAGGAGTTGCAGTGTCTAGTATAGCACAGGAGTTGCAGTGTCTAGTATAGCACAGGAGTTGCAGTGTCTAGTATAGCACAGGAGTTGCAGTGTCTAGTATAGCACAGGAGTTGCAGTGTTTAGTATAGCACAGGAGTTGCAGTGTTTAGTATAGCACAGGAGTTGCAGTGTTTAGTATAGCACAGGAGTTGCAGTGTCTAGTATAGCACAGGAGTTGCAGTGTCTAGTATAGCACAGGAGTTGCAGTGTTTAGTATAGCACAGGAGTTGCAGTGTCTAGTATAGCACAGGAGTTGCAGTGTCTAGTATAGCACAGGAGTTGCAGTGTTTAGTATAGCACAGGAGTTGCAGTGTCTAGTATAGCACAGGAGTTGCAGTGTTTAGTATAGCACAGGAGTTGCAGTGCCTAGTATAGCACAGGAGTTGCAGTGCCTAGTATAGCACAGGAGTTGCAGTGACTAGTATAGCACAGGAGTTGCAGTGTTTAGTACAGCACAGGAGTTGCAGTGAGTGTCTAGTATAGCACAGGAGTTGCAGTGTCTAGTATAGCACAGGAGTTGCAGTGTCTAGTATAGCACAGGAGTTGCAGTGTTTAGTATAGCACAGGAGTTGCAGTGTCTAGTATAGCACAGGAGTTGCAGTGTCTAGTATAGCACAGGAGTTGCAGTGCCTAGTATAGCACAGGAGTTGCAGTGACTAGTATAGCACAGGAGTTGCAGTGTTTAGTACAGCACAGGAGTTGCAGTGAGTGTCTAGTATAGCACAGGAGTTGCAGTGACTAGTATAGCACAGGAGTTGCAGTGTCTAGTATAGCACAGGAGTTGCAGTGTCTAGTATAGCACAGGAGTTGCAGTGTCCAGTATAGCACAGGAGTTGCAGTGTCCAGTATAGCACAGGAGTTGCAGTGTTTAGTATAGCACAGGAGTTGCAGTGTTTAGTATAGCACAGGAGTTGCAGTGTCTAGTATAGCACAGGAGTTGCAGTGTCTAGTATAGCACAGGAGTTGCAGTGTCTAGTATAGCACAGGAGTTGCAGTGTCTAGTATAGCACAGGAGTTGCAGTGTCTAGTATAGCACAGGAGTTGCAGTGTCTAGTATAGCACAGGAGTTGCAGTGTCTAGTATAGCACAGGAGTTGCAGTGTCTGGTATAGCACAGGAGTTGCAGTGTTTAGTATAGCACAGGAGTTGCAGTGCCTAGTATAGCACAGGAGTTGCAGTGCCTAGTATAGCACAGGAGTTGCAGTGTCTAGTATAGCACAGGAGTTGCAGTGTCTAGTATAGCACAGGAGTTGCAGTGTTTAGTATAGCACAGGAGTTGCAGTGTTTAGTATAGCACAGGAGTTGCAGTGTCTAGTATAGCACAGGAGTTGCAGTGCCTAGTATAGCACAGGAGTTGCAGTGTCTAGTATAGCACAGGAGTTGCAGTGTCTGGTATAGCACAGGAGTTGCAGTGTTTAGTATAGCACAGGAGTTGCAGTGCCTAGTATAGCACAGGAGTTGCAGTGCCTAGTATAGCACAGGAGTTGCAGTGCCTAGTATAGCACAGGAGTTGCAGTGTCTAGTATAGCACAGGAGTTGCAGTGTCTAGTATAGCACAGGAGTTGCAGTGTTTAGTATAGCACAGGAGTTGCAGTGTCTAGTATAGCACAGGAGTTGCAGTGTTTAGTACAGCACAGGAGTTGCAGTGTTTAGTATAGCACAGGAGTTGCAGTGTTTAGTATAGCACAGGAGTTGCAGTGTTTAGTATAGCACAGGAGTTGCAGTGTCTGGTATAGCACAGGAGTTGCAGTGTCTAGTATAGCACAGGAGTTGCAGTGTCTAGTATAGCACAGGAGTTGCAGTGTCTAGTATAGCACAGGAGTTGCAGTGTCTAGTATAGCACAGGAGTTGCAGTGTCTAGTATAGCACAGGAGTTGCAGTGAGTGTCTAGTATAGCACAGGAGTTGCAGTGTCTAGTATAGCACAGGAGTTGCAGTGAGTGTCTAGTATAGCACAGGAGTTGCAGTGCCTAGTATAGCACAGGAGTTGCAGTGTCTAGTATAGCACAGGAGTTGCAGTGTCTAGTATAGCACAGGAGTTGCAGTGTCTAGTATAGCACAGGAGTTGCAGTGTTTAGTATAGCACAGGAGTTGCAGTGCCTAGTATAGCACAGGAGTTGCAGTGTTTAGTATAGCACAGGAGTTGCAGTGTTTAGTATAGCACAGGAGTTGCAGTGTTTAGTATAGCACAGGAGTTGCAGTGTCTAGTATAGCACAGGAGTTGCAGTGTTTAGTATAGCACAGGAGTTGCAGTGTCTAGTATAGCACAGGAGTTGCAGTGTCTAGTATAGCACAGGAGTTGCAGTGTTTAGTATAGCACAGGAGTTGCAGTGTTTAGTATAGCACAGGAGTTGCAGTGCCTAGTATAGCACAGGAGTTGCAGTGTCTAGTATAGCACAGGAGTTGCAGTGTCTAGTATAGCACAGGAGTTGCAGTGTCTAGTATAGCACAGGAGTTGCAGTGTCTAGTATAGCACAGGAGTTGCAGTGTCTAGTATAGCACAGGAGTTGCAGTGTTTAGTATAGCACAGGAGTTGCAGTGTTTAGTATAGCACAGGAGTTGCAGTGTCTAGTATAGCACAGGAGTTGCAGTGTCTAGTATAGCACAGGAGTTGCAGTGTTTAGTATAGCACAGGAGTTGCAGTGTTTAGTATAGCACAGGAGTTGCAGTGTCTAGTATAGCACAGGAGTTGCAGTGTTTAGTATAGCACAGGAGTTGCAGTGTTTAGTATAGCACAGGAGTTGCAGTGTTTAGTATAGCACAGGAGTTGCAGTGTCTAGTATAGCACAGGAGTTGCAGTGTTTAGTATAGCACAGGAGTTGCAGTGCCTAGTATAGCACAGGAGTTGCAGTGTTTAGTATAGCACAGGAGTTGCAGTGTCTAGTATAGCACAGGAGTTGCAGTGTCTAGTATAGCACAGGAGTTGCAGTGTCTAGTATAGCACAGGAGTTGCAGTGTTTAGTATAGCACAGGAGTTGCAGTGTCTAGTATAGCACAGGAGTTGCAGTGTCTAGTATAGCACAGGAGTTGCAGTGTTTAGTATAGCACAGGAGTTGCAGTGTTTAGTATAGCACAGGAGTTGCAGTGCCTAGTACAGCACAGGAGTTGCAGTGTCTAGTATAGCACAGGAGTTGCAGTGTCTAGTATAGCACAGGAGTTGCAGTGCCTACTACAGCACAGGAGCTGCAGTGTTTAGTATAGCATAGGAGTTGCAGTGTCTAGTATAGCACAGGAGTTGCAGTGTCTAGTATAGCACAGGAGTTGCAGTGTTTAGTATAGCACAGGAGTTGCAGTGTCTGGTATAGCACAGGAGTTGCAGTGTCTAGTATAGCACAGGAGTTGCAGTGTCTAGTATAGCACAGGAGTTGCAGTGTTTAGTATAGCACAGGAGTTGCAGTGTCTAGTATAGCACAGGAGTTGGAGTGTTTAGTATAGCACAGGAGTTGCAGTGTTTAGTATAGCACAGGAGTTGCAGTGTCTAGTATAGCACAGGAGTTGCAGTGTCTAGTATAGCACAGGAGTTGCAGTGTTTAGTATAGCACAGGAGTTGCAGTGTCTAGTATAGCACAGGAGTTGCAGTGCCTAGTATAGCACAGGAGTTGCAGTGTCTAGTATAGCACAGGAGTTGCAGTGTCTAGTATAGCACAGGAGTTGCAGTGTCTAGTATAGCACAGGAGTTGCAGTGTCTAGTATAGCACAGGAGTTGCAGTGTCTAGTATAGCACAGGAGTTGCAGTGTCTAGTATAGCACAGGAGTTGCAGTGTTTAGTATAGCACAGGAGTTGCAGTGTTTAGTATAGCACAGGAGTTGCAGTGTCTAGTATAGCACAGGAGTTGCAGTGTCTAGTATAGCACAGGAGTTGCAGTGTCTAGTATAGCACAGGAGTTGCAGTGTCTAGTATAGCACAGGAGTGGCTAGTATAGCACAGGAGTTGCAGTGTCTAGTATAGCACAGGAGTTGCAGTGTCTAGTATAGCACAGGAGTTGCAGTGTCTAGTATAGCACAGGAGTTGCAGTGTCTAGTATAGCACAGGAGTTGCAGTGTCTAGTATAGCACAGGAGTTGCAGTGTCTAGTATAGCACAGGAGTTGCAGTGTTTAGTATAGCACAGGAGTTGCAGTGTCTAGTATAGCACAGGAGTTGCAGTGTCTAGTATAGCACAGGAGTTGCAGTGTTTAGTATAGCACAGGAGTTGCAGTGTCTAGTATAGCACAGGAGTTGCAGTGTCTAGTATAGCACAGGAGTTGCAGTGTCTAGTATAGCACAGGAGTTGCAGTGTCTAGTATAGCACAGGAGTTGCAGTGTTTAGTATAGCACAGGAGTTGCAGTGTCTAGTATAGCACAGGAGTTGCAGTGCCTAGTATAGCACAGGAGTTGCAGTGTCTAGTAGAGCACAGGAGTTGGAGGTAACAATCCCTCCAACTCCACACCCATGTAAATAACCAAGGTATACGTGCAGAGTTTGTAGTTTGCCCAGTTTTGAGCGGAACACCAGAGAGAGCACGCTGTTAAGACTGGAGTAAAACTTTCTGTTGGTAATCAAGCAGCAACTGCAAGTAACTCATCTTTCTTGAAGTCTAGGGAGGAACCGACCAGGAACCCTGCACTCACCATCAAAGAAGTTGATGGTCAGACAAAGATAACTTGATTTTAAAACCTACTTTTCCAGATAGCTTGCTTCAATGTCTAGATAATGCCAACGCTGCCGAAGGTACCCGACATGTTTGTGGACTAGCTGCTAGCTGTAGTAGCTATTCAGGGCTTTCATCTCTTTCCTTGTGCTACCTTTCACATGTTACTCCAGCCCATCTCATGTCCACAGTGTTCCAGACAGTAACCTCGGTGTTTATTGTTTTCCACCTCCGTCTTGGGTTGCTCTCTCTTTCGCGTCCTCTACTGGCATCAGCAACTACTTTGCGTTGCACTGAATATGATTCTCTCTCTCTGGTCGGCACCTGCCCCACCACCTCCTCCTCAATCTGTTTGTCGCCATTCCTGTCAGTGATTTGTTTGTCTTGCTCTAATTCAAGCTAGCTTCTCTTCATATTTTATGTTCTTCACTAAAACTCACAGGTCAATGACTGGCATGTTAGTGCTAGCTTTCTCGGTGACACGGCTCTTCATATTTTATGTTCTTCACTAAAACTCACAGGTCAATGACTGGCATGTTAGTGCTAGCTTTCTCGGTGACACGGCCATTGATGAAGCACTAGGTGGCTCCGGCACCAAGTCTCAGCATTTCATAAAATATTAACGCTCATAATAAATAAAACCTAACAATTGACATCTTTGACCTAGTCCATAGAACTATTGTCAACCTACTTCAACGTGCCTCCACCCAGTGTGGTGTTGGTCCAGTGTGTGTCCTCATAGAACTATTGTCAACCTACTTCAACGTGCCTCCACCTAGTGTGGTGGTGGTCCAGTGTGTGTCCTCATAGAACTATTGTCAACCTACTTCAACGTGCCTCCACCCAGTGTGATGTTGGTACAGTGATGTTGGTACAGTGTGTGTCCTCATAGAACTATTGTCAACCTACTTCAACGTGCCTCCACCCAGTGTGATGTTGGTCCAGTGAGTGACCCCATAGAGGTATTATTATCAACCTACTTTCAATCTGCCTCAACCCACCAATGTGTTCCCCATAGAACTATTATCAACCTGCACCAACCAGTCCATTGTGTGTCTCCATAGAGCAATTATCAACCCACTTCAACCTGCCTCAACCTGTGTGTATATTATTATTCAGTGCTTGGTGACACATGCACAACCTCCTCTGAGCCTGTGCTTGTTTACATATAAACTATGTTTAGGCATACATATAAAGTGACCTTTACCTACCTTCTTAGCCTTGGGAGTAGCAACTGTCCTCCGATGATAGGCTCTCTTCAGAGGACCACGGCTATCTTTTGCGATGTTTGATGCAACTGGAGGCACCGAATTCTCTAAGTTTTTTACACGAGGTACAGACTTAACAAGTCCCTTGTTTGTGGAAAGTATCGTAGCAAAGTCAATCTATGTATACATAGGTTGGGAATATACAAAATAAAACAAGTTACATATCCCGATAGGTTGTCACAGCTCATGTACTCAATCATTTACTACTGTAGCACAGTCAAGTTTATCACCAACCTCCTTGCCTTTGGTTTCATTGTCTTCAAACCACTCCACAGAGATGAGGCACTTTTCTGTGTCAATTCCACTAATGGCAGCTGGGTGAACTCGACCTAAGAAAGGCAACAAACAGCACCAAAAGTTACTAGCTAGGTGAAACTTAGAAGAAAGCTCTACTTAGCTCTACCATCGCTCCTTCTGATGTTAATGGACTGCCCTATATTGAGACACTTAACATCCATCTCTTCATTCACTACAGTTTATGATGCAGCGTTACACGTTTCAATACACGCTGTAGGTATATCCTTTCAACTCCGAGAACAATTGAAGTCTACCACTTCCAAACCTTCTTGACTTCAGCCAGACTAAACGCAATTTTGCTGACTCCGCTATATTTCAAATTTCCACCATTTTTTCTGAGCATGCGCCCTTGGGTTCTCTCCAAATAGTGCCTACTAGTAAATATCGTGCTCTCGGTCTAATCGCAGCTGTCTCCCATGATGGCGAATGTAGGAAAGAAGGTATGTAATGCTGGTAAATCTTAGGTCAATGTGATGCTCCCAACTTGAGTTTTTTTTTATCATCAGAGAACCGGTCCTGACCTTGAAAGTCGGGAGACTGAATCACCTGAGTACGACTTCGAAAAGCAGGTGCAGCCTTCTCCTGCCAAGAAACCAACCCCCTCTGGATTCATCATTCGTCCTTCTGTTCTCCAACAAGCTACGCAAGGATTTTCTCTCAAACATTCCACTTTTCCCTCCTCACTTTCAACAAGTGTGTGCTAGTTGTGTTAGATTTGGTGCAGAGTGTGTGGTGTGTATGTTGCAGCACATCTGTGTGTGCAGGCTCATAGCCAGTATGAGGCAGATGGAGTTGCGGTCTTGCCTAGCCACTTCCCATAGTTGTTTTTTTCAAATTAAAAAATATATGTTATGTCGTCCTTTTCACTAAAAAAAAAATGCAATAATTTTTTAATTTTTTTATTGTTTTTTTAATTAGTTTAGACAGACACCCACACTCTGTTGTGGGAGTGCTATCGGCAGATGCAGAGAGGAAGCACCAGGTTGTACGAAAACTGAATCTGAACACCAAAGTGATTATTCAGCTATCAGCACACACCGCCAAACTTAATTTTTCATTGCAAATATTTTCCGACTTCATTAATTTTCTGAGAAGTGAGAACTGGTTGGTGATTTTTTTTCTTTTTCTTTTTCTCTATTTTTATTAAAAATTTCATTAAAAAATTTTAACCTCAACTTTTTATTTTATTTTATTTTTACACTCCATAATCTACCCTAGACCTACTCACCAAGTTTGGTTCAAATTGGTTCTGGCATTTGGCCAAGCATAAGCCATATGCACGCAGGCAGACAGACATTTTCAACTTTATATATATATATATATATATATTAGCTCTGTATCTATGACATGTGTGGTGACTAATATCTGTTCACTGTTAGGTACTGCATGATTTGAGCCTAGATTTTAAAATAATTCCAGGAGGGCATATTTTTAGAACTCCATAGCCTTGTCTGTGTATAAGCTCTGGCCAGGGCCCTAAGAGTGTGTATAATGTGCTATCATATTGCCCTCATCCTATCAAGTTCATGGAAATACAGGAATACACCCACCCTTTAATTGGATACTTTAAAGTGCAGGCACTTATTAATATCATGCATTCACCCTAGTTGAAAGTGGTGTTACTTGGGATATCGCAAAAGCTCTAATTATGCGTCATTCTAATTATGCATCAAAATTCAGTTCTTTCTAAGCTTAAAATTTCGAATGATGCATCGTGGATGACATAATTTCTATTTTGTGCGTGTTCCTATCGCTTCTAACCTCGTCTCTATCAAGTATGTCCCTGTTTCTATAGGAGCTTCGTTCCTTTACTTTACTAAATTAGAGGCGACCACGTGCATCATATTAGTATGAGGACTTCTCAAATCCAAGTAGCTTCAATGGCTTCAGAATGCAACAATCCTCATGACAGGTCTAGTGCAATGAGCTAGACTCTGTACTGTAATGTTTTGCACCATTCCTGCCCCCGGCTTCGTCAAAGAGAAGGCTTGAAGCTCATCTCAGCTACCAGATGACTCCCTTTGGGCAGGACGATGAAGTGGTTGTTCACAGATTTACCTAACCACGTGCAGCGACAGAACGTATTTTCTAAATATGCGTCGTTTTTCTATTGTTGCTTCACGTTTGTTCACGTTTGTGGTGAAAACTATTTTCTATTTATGCGTCGTGGATTATTTTAATTTATTTTTCCATGGTGCATAATTGGAGCTTATAGAGGAAGTTGTATTGAGTAGCTGGATGTGTTTGATATTGCTATGGATGGGTAGGTGTGGTAGTACTTAACTGTCACTATACTTTTATTTACAGTGCCTCAGGCAAATTCAAAAGACCTCGATACAAGAGTTACTCCTTTGCAAGGTGAGCACTTCATGCTACTTATTAAATCGTGCCAATTAACACTGTCTAGTATGTAATTCAGAAAGGGTTAAAAAGTTGTGGTTGGCCCCAAACTCCATGCACATGCATTATGACCTCATTGTTGTTTAAGTAACCCGATTTTAGCATGCGTTGGAGATTAGTGCTGTACATGCAGTTATGGTAACAAATGGGTGGAATGAAGGTCGTCGTTCCGGGAGAATTCCACCAATCAAATAGCAGATGTTTTTAAATTAGAAGCAACATTATCGTTGGGTGAAGTCCGATGCTCATGTGGAAAACAAAGTGGCAACATGTTGCACATATGCCATGGCAACCTGTTGCACATGCATGTATGCCATGGTAATGTGTTGAATGTACACCCTGGCAACGTGTTGCACATATGCCACGGCAACATGTTGCACACACGCCATGGCAATGTGTTGCACATATGCCATGACAAGTGTTACACATACGCCATGACAAGTGTTACACATACGCCATGACAAGTGTTACACATATGCCCTGGAATGTGTTGCACATATGCCCTGGAATGTGTTGCACATGCATGTATGCCATGGCAACGTGTTTCACATACGCCATGGCAAGGCTGCAGCAGATGATGTGTCTTCATATGAAGGCTGAAGGTAAAACTTGCTGCCATGGCTGACCTGGGAGTGTTGGGGTGGCAGTTAGCGCTTGACAGACCTTGGAATTCTTCCATCCACCACCGACTCACCAAAGATATGGAGTAGCTGAGTGCATGAGGACACATCTAAAAGATGGGCGTAATCCCTCAGAATAAGTTTTCGATACCCCAATGCTGCTCAAGAGCTCTCCATTCTACTTTCTGAGGCTTTTATTACATTTTCTGAGGGGAAGCTGGTGCTGTAGAGACCACACAGCAGCAGAGCCAGCCAGGAGAGAGAGAGAGAGAGAGGAGCAGCTGGTGCTATAGAGACCACACAGCAGCAGAGCCAGACAGGAGAGAGAGCGGAGCAGCTGGTGCTGTAGAGACCACACAGCAGCAGAGCCAGACAGGAGAGAGAGCGGAGCAGCTGGTGCTGTAGAGACCACACAGCAGCAGAGCCAGCCAGGAGAGAGAGAGGAGCAGCTGGTGCTGTAGAGACCACACAGCAGCAGAGCCAGCCAGGAGAGAGAGAGAGGAGCAGCTGGTGCTGTAGAGACCACACAGCAGCAGAGCCAGACAGGAGAGAGAGCGGAGCAGCTGGTGCTGTAGAGACCACACAGCAGCAGAGCCAGCCAGGAGAGAGAGAGGAGCAGCTGGTGCTGTAGAGACCACACAGCAGCAGAGCCAGACAGGAGAGAGAGAGAGGAGCAGCTGGTGCTGTAGAGACCACACAGCAGCAGAGCCAGCCAGGAGAGAGAGAGAGAGGAGCAGCTGGTGCTGTAGAGACACACAGCAGCAGAGCCAGCCAGGAGAGAGAGAGGAGCAGCTGGTGCTGTAGAGACCACACAGCAGCAGAGCCAGCCAGGAGAGAGAGAGAGAGGAGCAGCTGGTGCTGTAGAGACACACAGCAGCAGAGCCAGCCAGGAGAGAGAGAGAGGAGTAGCTGGTGCTGTAGAGACCACACAGCCGTCTAGAGCAGCGAGTGTCCTGTAAATATTTTGCACTGTGCTACTAGCACACTCTATGAAGTACAGACAGTAGTCTAGAAATAGTGCTGTATTGGGGACTACTGTATTGCCATCATCAGCTCAGCTCAAGGCTCTTCTCTGTACACTAGGAGCTTCCTAAACAATAGTAGATATTGTCACATCCCCACTCCCCCTGTCACATCCCCCCTCCCCCCATCGCATCCCCCCTCCCCCCATCGCATCCCCACTCCCCCCGTCACATCCCCCCTCCCCCCCGTCGCATCATAACATTGCTAGAGTTTAAGAACATCTCAAGTGCTGCGTTTAGCCGTATGCTCAGTTTTAGTTGACGCTTAATTTACGAGAACGGGGAGAATGGGGGAGGGTTAAAAATTTAATTTTATTATTATTATTATTTTAATGGGCACCAATGTTGAAATAACTAGTCCAGGAAGGAAGGAAACAAGAGTGTACCCACGTAGGCCACAACCAGTGAGAAGACCCTTTACCATAAGATATATAATAGCAGTATAATATTATTGGCGTGTATTGTTTTAGTTTTAGATGGTAAAGGGTCATCTCACATGTTGTGGCCTACACACCCTTTGTTGTTGTTGTTGTTGTTGTTGCCTTGTTTGTTCTTCATGTTGTAGCTAGCCCAACCAGCAGCAAGTTAATGGGCACAGATGGACCCCTTCTATTAAGCTATTGAGCACTTTCGGGCGACTAAAAAAAAATTTAATACACAAAGTCAGCACACACCAGACCTTCTTGTCTTTGCTGTTAGGATCAGCTACAGCCTCCTTCAAGGACTACGCAAGAGTTTCGGAGGAGAACTCGAGAATTAACCAAACATGGCAGATATTATTCCACACCATGAGTAGTGCTGGAGTACACGTGCATATATTCCTCTATAGTTTGCTTGCTTCTTGCTCAACTTTTTGTTTGAAGAAGAGCAATAGCTCAGTTCAGATTCAGCTGCACGGCGTAACATCCTGTGAGATATGGAAGATGTAAACTTACCCCATTCCAGTTATAATAGACATGTGAGCCAGCTCGATTACATCATTGACATCCACCCCTTACCCGCGCCTTCTTACCGTAACCAAGCAACCGATGATTCTTTGACATGCATTGCAAGGTATGGAGTCTTTGACATGCATTGGAAGGTATGGAGTCTTTGACATGCATTGCAAGGTATGGAGTCTTTGACATGCATTGGAAGGTATGGAGTCTTTGACATGCATTGGAAGGTGTAGAGTCTTTGACATGCATTGGAAGGTATGGAGTCTTTGACATGCATTGCAAGGTGTAGAGTCTTTGACATGCATTGGAAGGTGTAGAGTCTTTGACATGCATTGGAAGGTATGGAGTCTTTGACATGCATTGCAAGGTATGGAGTCTTTGACATGCATTGCAAGGTATGGAGTCTTTGACATGCATTGGAAGGTATGGAGTCTTTGACATGCATTGCAAGGTATGGAGTCTTTGACATGCATTGGAAGGTATGGAGTCTTTGACATGCATTGCAAGGTATGGAGTCTTTGACATGCATTGGAAGGTATGGAGTCTTTGACATGCATTGGAAGGTATGGAGTCTTTGACATGCATTGCAAGGTATGGAGTCTTTGACATGCATTGGAAGGTATGGAGTCTTTGACATGCATTGGAAGGTATGGAGTCTTTGACATGCATTGGAAGGTGTAGAGTCTTTGACATGCATTGGAAGGTGTAGAGTCTTTGACATGCATTGGTAGGTATGGAATCTTTGACATGCATTGGAAGGTATGGAGTCTTTGACATGCATTGGAAGGTGTAGAGTCTTTGACATGCATTGGAAGGTAGATGATAGCGCAGCTACGCCTTTGTCGCAGATCACACTGGATATGAATCAGAACCTGTCTTTGACAATGTGTGGATCAACTGAGCATAGTATGTGTCTGCGCATGCGTACATGTATGAATACGTATAACAGGTAAGGGGTCTACCTATACAAGAGAATACATACATAGTGATCTACTAGACTAATGTCCACTACCTCCCCCCAAGTTGGCACTGGTGCCTGCTGAAGTTAGTAGATCAGTTGTGGCTGTAGCGGTCAATGGGCTTCGGCCCGCGTTTGCTGCGTCGGGGTGGTGGTGGCTTCGTGGTCAGGCTGCTCTGAGCAGGAGGATGACGGGGTGACCTGGGAGTAATGATGGACCTTGGTGCTGCCGGCCTGTTCAAGGCAGGTGTGGAGGGCGGACTGGTCACAGGTCGGGTGGCCTGGGTCGGCGGTGGAGACCGGGCGACGGTGGCGTAGGAGCGTCCCGTGTGTGGGGTGGCCGGGGTGATACTCAAGGGATTGGGGTTGGTTGGAGGTCCCGGGGTGGTGGCTGTGGTGGGCTCTGGCACGGTGTGGGCCTCGGTGTGAGCGTTGGTTGGCGGGTAGTCAATGATCGGCTCTGGCTCCGGATGGGTGACGGTCGGCATGTTGTTGGGGTAGGGTGTGTCGGCAAGTGGGAGTGGTGGTAGTTCCTCGGTTGGGTGGGGGGTGTACCGGCGCAGGAACCGGCGGTTGCGGGTTGTGAGGCGGCCGGAGCCGTCGGTCCGTACGCCGTACTGATGGTATTGTAACACTTCCACTACCGTCCCCGACTTGTCCCATTTGGTCGGGTGTCGTCCTGTCTGGTTTTGGATGAGCACGGTGTCACCGTTCTTGAGGGGGGAAAGGCCCTTGGTGTGCTCATCCCATCTCGCGCGACCTGCCACGGCTCGCTTGGAGAGAGCTCTCTCCCTGAGGTCGAGCTTGTCTGTCCATTCTGTGTGGGGCAGGTATCTGCCTGGTAGGCCGGGGAGGAGATCATGCGTTGGTCGGCCAAAGACGCATGTCGCTGGGGACATCTTGGTGTCTGCGTCCGGGCAGTTGCGATAAATCAGTAGGGCCTTGTGGAAGGCGTCGGACAGGGTGCCGTTGGGGCCAGTGTTCCCTGCGATTAGCCTCTTCATGGCCTTCACTGCTACTTCGGCTCTGCAGTTAGCGTGGGGGTGGTACGCCGAGGATGTTCGATGCTGTACGCCCCAGTTAGTAAGG
This sequence comes from Cladorhizidae sp. MBARI D1340-BT2, assembly GCA_028752905.1. Taxonomy (NCBI): domain Eukaryota; kingdom Metazoa; phylum Porifera; class Demospongiae; order Poecilosclerida; family Cladorhizidae; species Cladorhizidae sp. MBARI D1340-BT2. The sequence continues at coordinate 10,868,033 of JAQNBH010000011.1, forward strand.
AACGATCTTGTCTTGTGTGCCGTAAATTCTGGGCCGCCGTCGGAGGTGAGCGTGTCTGGTATGCCGTACGTCGCAAAGGTATCACGGAGGGTTTGGGTTAATCCAGCTGCACCGTCCCCGGATGGGGTGACGATGGGCCAGTTGGAGTACCTGTCGACAAGGACCAGGTATACCAGTCCGAGGTGGTGGAAGAAGTCCCCGCATACGTGCTGGAAGGGGTATGCGGGGGGTTCCGGTGTGACTGAGGGCATGGCCGGCTGGGATGGAGCATTGCCGTTGCAGACACTGCAATTGGCCCGTGTTGCAGTGATGTCCTTGGATATGCCAGGCCAGAAGATGGATGATTCCGCTCGGGCGGTCATCTTGCTCGTGCCTTGGTGAGCGGCGTGTAAGGCGTCCAGACAGGTGCGGCGGAGCTTGGTTGGGATGACGATTCGGTCTCCGTACGTTATGACGCCATCTACTGCTGAGAGGGAGCTCGGTAGGGAAAGAAGTCCCGAGTTGCCGGGGACATCAGGTGCCGTTTGTCCGGTGGCCCTTCCTCTATGGTGAGGGCAAGGTCATGCAGGCTGTGCGGTGGCCCTTCCTCTATGGTGAGGGCAAGGTCATGCAGGCTGTCGTCCGCTGCAGTGGCGATCTGGATGGCCTCCCAGCTGAGGGGAATGGCAGTGATGGCTGCGCAAATGGCCGTGGAAAGGCCCACATCGTCGTCCTCGGGCGGGGGCGCGATCGAGATGCCCGCAAGCAGGGCGGAGGGGATCTTGAGGCCTGTGTGGGGGCACGCAGTGTCGGGCGCCGTGCTGTCGTCCTGCAGAGCCATTCTCGCTGGGCTGGGGATGCCGGTGGGGTGGCGTGACAGGGCGTCGCTGGTTCGGTTGCGAACTCCGGGTATGTGCACCATGGTGAACCGGTACCTTAGCATTTTCTCCTTAAGGTTTCTGAGACGTGTGTTGGGGGTGTCCTCAAGGGATCGGTCCCCGAACAGTTTCACCAAGGGTTTGTGGTCAACGGCTATGACCAGGTTGGAGCATCCGAGAACAAAGTGGCGGGCCTTGTCCAGGGCATCAGCGACCGCAAGGGCCTCTCCCTCGATCGGTGCGTATCTCGACTCCGCTGCATGTGTGAACCTGGAGCCGACCAGGGTGACCTTCCAACCCTCCTGGCAACAGAAGATCTCCTGGGATGGGCACTGGCAGTGCTTCTGGAATAGCCAGTACCCTACCCCATCCTTGCTCCAGTCCGTCGCCAGGCAAGTTGGGCGCTCCTTGTCAAAAATTCTCACGCCCTCTTGGATCCGTGTGGTGATCTCCTTCGACGCGTCAAAAGCGAGTTGGAGGTCCTGGGTCCATGCAAAGGTGGTGGAGGGTTTGAGTAGGGACCGGAACGGGGACATCACCGACGTCATGGAGAATGCGAAGGCTACCTGGTTCACGAGACCGAACCAGGCGCGAATGTCCGTTATCCCCATGGGTGTCGGGAAGTCAGTGATTGCTCGGATGTACCTGCTGCAGGGCTTGACTTCGTCCGTTGTTATGAGGAACCCGGCAAATTCCACCTCGTCCTGTGCGAACCGGAACTTGTCCGGGTTCAGCGTGATACCATTCCTGGCGCAGACGTCGAGCCACTCCGTTGCCTTGTGGAAGGCGTCCTCTATGGACTCCGACCACAGGAGGGCGTCGTCTATGCACTTGGTTTTATTTGGTATCTCCGCGACCAGGCTGTCGTACCTGGCCGTGTACGCATCACCAGAGGTAATGTATCCCTGGGGGGCGGAGCAGTATCTATATCGACCCCAAGGGGTTATAAACGTGGTGTAGTGACGGTCGGGCTCCGCGAGGGCAACGGAATGGTACCCGTTCCATGCATCGAAAATGGTCTTCTTCGATCGGGTCGGGACAGCTCTGGCTTGATGGAAGGGTGATTGGGTGTGATGAGTTTCGCGTGTGGCATGGCGGTTCAATTGCTGGAAATCAATTGTCCTCCTGAGGGACCCGTTCTTTTTGGTGCAAATGACCATCCGATGGCACCAAGTGTCCGGGGTCCCCAGGGGGACTTGTTCCAGCACTCCTAGGCGGACGTCGCGGTCCAGTCCAGCCTTCACTTCCTCCTGCCAGTGGATGGGGATGGCAATGGGGGTGTGGCAGGGTTTAGGGACAGCGTGTGGGTCAATGTTGAGCCGGAGTGGTGGGCCGGACATCATTGGTAACGGCTGGTGCTCACAGGTGTTAAAGCTGCTCGCCTTGTACAGGTCCCTGAGGTGTAGTTCCAGTCTACCCCTATTGGCCTCAGTCGCCGGGAATGGTAGGCTTGTAGGTCGGGGTGGGGCTTGTGCTCTAGTGGGGCATGAGCAAGTCTTGGAGAGGGTTTGTGGACTCACATGAGGTGGAGGTAATGACGTCGCCTTGAGAGGTCTGGGAGGCGTGGTCGCAACCACGCCGGGCGTGGTGGTTCTGGTCTGCAGGGGCGTTCTGGTCTGCAGGTCTGCATGGTAGGAGTGTTGTGTTGGTCCGGTTTGGGCTCCCCGCCCCGTCTTCCCAGCCTTGTTGTTTCCCAGAGGTAGCATAGGTGTGCTGTGGGGGAAGTCCCTGGGGAGCAGCCGCAGGTCGACGCAGGTAGCCAGACTCAGGTAGAGCTTGTTTGCAATGCCTGAAAAGTATACCATCTGCCTGGACTCGATGCCGGTGATGTTGGCCTTGATTCTCAGAATGGCGGCTCCCAAGATAGGCAGGTTGTTGCCACTTGCAGAGTGCATGACTAGATTGACAGGGATGAGGTCATCTGCTGTCAACCGGAGCTTAGTCATGAGTTGTGGACCAGCCAGGCAACTCTGGCAGCCAGTATCTGCCATAGCGCAGGCTGCGATGCCTAACGTCTCGATTCTCAGGGAATGGCCATGGTGGCGGAAGTCCTCCGAGCGTGCAGAGACGATGACATCAATGTGGGGCTGTGGTTGGGACTTCTCCTGGGTCCAGCGACGGGTGTCTGGGTTCCACTGCTGGTGGTCGAGGGTCCCCTCAACCATTGTGTCTACCTGTTCGTAGATGGCGCTCTCCTGTTCTATGGATCCTTGTCAGCACATCTGGGCTGTATGATTCTGCCGTCCGCAGGAGGGGCAGGTGGTTCCGAAGGCCGGGCAATGTATGCGCCTGTTAGCTGTTCGTTCCTGTTCTCCGTGACCTGGAAGGCCACAGAAGTTACACACACCTCGCTTGATGGGTGTGTTTCTTGTGGCGCGTTGAGGTGGCAGGCTCTGTCCCCTAGTTGGTGTTGTTCTCTGGTTGGGGTAGCCGGGTTCTCGGTGGGGTGTGTGGTTGGGGGGTGGAGCATGTTGTCGGGTGGGCGTGACCTTGCCTGGTCCCAGCCTCGGTCGTGAGGGGGGGTGTCGCTGCTGGCGCCTGTACGTGCTACTCACCGCCTCCGTACCCTCATCATCATCGATGGCGCTAGTGGAGTTGGGCGTGGTCATTGATACTGCCGACCTTTTACCAGCTGCCCTCACCTCCACAAATCTAATGGTCTCTTCCACCCCCATGTTCTGGTCTGGGTGTTTAAGGAGATCCTCTTGGATTTCTCCATCAGCTAACCCAATACATAACTGATCCGCCACCCTCTCCTCACCTTGATTGGAGATGGCCTCGCAGTTAGTACATTTCTTAGTGAAACAGCATACCTCGGCCTGGCCTCGGAGTCTGGCCGCGTAAGCCCTCACTGGTTCGCCCCTGTCCTGAACCATCCGGCTCAGAACCACCCTGGCCATCTTGGGGTTTTCCTCCTTCACCGCTAGGGCCCTCATCGCTCCCAGTAGGTCCCTCTCGCTCATGTCCTCCAGATTGACCGGGCCGACTGCATTTCGAGTGATGTCACGTCTGAGTTTACTATCACAGCACTCAAGGAGTTGCACCGCGATGTCTTGTTCTGTGAGCTGTACTGCCCCAGCGTAGGCCTTCCACCTAGTCAGAAAATACGTCCAATTCTCCGTGGTCCCTCCCGATGTCATCTCCGGTCTCTTCACGGGCGCAGGTTTAGCCTTGGTCGCTCGGCTGTGTCCCATAGCATGGGTGGACAGGACGACTGCTGTTACTGCCGGATCCAGATCAGCCGGGGTGCTGTAGGTACATCCAGGGAAGGGGCATCTGACCGCTTCCATCTTGGTGGGCGTTAAATGGGGTCGCTATTATAGTTTCCTTAGGGATCCTCCACAGTGTTGCAAACGATGCCACAATAGTCAAAGGACACACACTATGCTGAGTTGATGCACACATAGATGATAGCGCAGCTATGCCTTTGTCGCAGATCACACTGGATATGAATCAGAACCTGTCTTTGACAATGTGTGCATCAACTGAGCATAGTATGTGTCTGCGCATGCGTACATGTATGAATACGTATAACGGGTAAGGGGTCTACCTATACAAGAGAATACATACATAGCGATCTACTAGACTAATGTCCACTAGAAGGTATGGAGTCTTTGACATGCATTGGAAGGTGTAGAGTCTTTGACATGCATTGGAAGGTATGGAGTCTTTGACATGCATTGGAAGGTATGGAGTCTTTGACATGCATTGGAAGGTGTAGAGTCTTTGACATGCATTGGTAGGTATGGAGTCTTTGACATGCATTGGAAGGTATGGAGTCTTTGACATGCATTGGAAGGTATGGAGTGTTTGACATGCATTGGAAGGTGTAGAGTCTTTGACATGCATTGGTAGGTATGGAGTCTTTGACATGCATTGGAAGGTATGGAGTCTTTGACATGCATTGGAAGGTGTAGAGTCTTTGACATGCATTGGTAGGTATGGAGTCTTTGACATGCATTGGAAGGTATGGAGTCTTTGACATGCATTGGAAGGTATGGAGTGTTTGACATGCATTGGAAGGTTTAGAGTCTTTGACATGCATTGGAAGGTATGGAGTCTTTGACATGCATTGGAAGGTATAGAGTCTTTGACATGCATTGGAAGGTATGGAGTCTTTGACATGCATTGCAAGGTATGGAGTCTTTGACATGCATTGGAAGGTGTAGAGTCTTTGACATGCATTGGAAGGTGTAGAGTCTTTGACATGCATTGCAAGGTATGGAGTCTTTGACATGCATTGGAAGGTGTAGAGTCTTTGACATGCATTGGTACATAGGTATGGAGTCTTTGACATGCATTGCAAGGTATGGAGTCTTTGACATGCATTGGAAGGTATGGAGTCTTTGACATGCATTGGAAGGTTTAGAGTCTGGCATGCATTGCAAGGTATGGAGTCTTTGACATGCATTGGAAGGTATGGAGTCTTTGACATGCATTGGAAGGTATGGAGTCTTTGACATGCATTGGAAGGTATGGAGTCTTTGACATGCATTGGAAGGTGTAGAGTCTTTGACATGCATTGGAAGGTGTAGAGTCTTTGACATGCATTGCAAGGTATGGAGTCTTTGACATGCTTTGGTATGATGGTGTCCATGCGTCAACTAAGGGCTGGTTTATGATATGATGTGTTCATGCATCTGGTTTATAATATGATGGTGTATCAACTAAGGGCTGGTTTGATGGGGTCCATCAACTAAAGGCTGGTTTATGATATGATGCTTGTTTGGTGTATCGCTTTGTCCGATTCTGAGCCGGCAACAATAGGATACACTAGAGTAAGATATCCTTCTATTCATGCGTTTAGCACGCGATGAACTCCGCCATCAGCTGTTTAGCTTCCATTAAAGGTTATGGCATTTGAGTATGTGAATGAGCTCACTGGAGCCCTGAAGACCTCTGCTTTGGATGAGTCTCTGCTAAAGCGTAGAGGGCAAAGGGCAATGTGGAAACAGTTGGTAAGGTGTGGATTACATAGCAAGCCGGTATTGTAGTTTTCTAGCTTGCATAGCCAGCTAGTATTCTTGCTACAGATCTGACTACGCACTGGGGTAGCTATGAGTTAGATAGTTGTGGCTTACATAGTATTCTTGCTACAGATCTGACTACGCAATGGGGTAGCTAGGAGTTAGATAGTTGTGGCTTACATTGTATTCTTGCTACAGATCTGACTACGCACTGGGATAGCTATGAGTTAGATAGTTGTGGCTTACACAGTATTCTTGCTACAGATCTGACTACGCACTGGGATAGCTATGAGTTAGATAGTTGTGGCTTACATAGTATTCTTGCTACAGATCTGACTACGCACTGGGGTAGCTATGAGTTAGATAGTTGTGGCTTACATAGTATTCTTGCTACAGATCTGACTATGCACTGGGGTAGCCAGGAGTTAGATAGTTGTGGCTTACATAGTATTCTTGCTACAGATCTGACTACGCACTGGGGTAGCTATGAGTTAGATAGTTGTGGCTTACATAGTATTCTTGCTACAGATCTGACTACGCACTGGGGTAGCTATGAGTTAGATAGTTGTGGCTTACATAGTATTGTTGCTACAGATCTGACTATGCACTGGGGTAGCCAGGAGTTAGATAGTTGTGGCTTACATAGTATTCTTGCTGCAGATCTGACTACGCACTGGGGTAGCTAGGAGTTAGATAGTTGTGGCTTACATAGTATTCTTGCTACAGATCTGACTACGCACTGGGGTAGCTATGAGTTAGATAGTTGTGGCTTACATAGTATTCTTGCTGCAGATCTGACTACGCACTGGGGTAGCTATGAGTTAGATAGTTGTGGCTTACACAGTATTCTTGCTACAGATCTGACTACGCACTGGGGTAGCTATGAGTTAGATAATTGTGGCTTACACAGTATTCTTGCTACAGATCTAACTATGTACGCACTGGGGTAGCTAGGAGTTAGATAGTTGTGGCTTACATAGTATTCTTGCTACAGATCTGACTACGCACTGGGGTAGCTATGAGTTAGATAGTTGTGGCATTAGCTTGTACTAAGTATGTAGCTAACTAGTTGCTGGCTGAGTAGCTACTAACCTTGTGCAGTGGTGATGCCAGACTATCTTGTGTGGCTAGTTAGTTAGTGGTGATGTTAGATAGCCCACCGCAGCAGAAGACCTTCTTTTCAACAATCAATACACCAGCTGGTCTGCGGTTGCAGCTGTCCGTTACTGACGGAGTCCGAGGTCGAAGTTCAATATAACTTCTGTAACTTCCGTAATGTAATATTTCGGAACAGTGCATGTTGCGAATGCGAGAACCAGCCATAACAGTAATTCATCTGATAAGTTATATCCAAACTTGTGAACCAGCCATAACAGTAATGTATCTGGTAAGGGGTGGTTACATCCAATCTTGCGAACCAGCCATAACAGTAATTCATCTGGTAAGGGGTGGTTACATCCAATCTTGCGAACCAGCCATAACAGTAATGCATCTGGTAAGGGATGATTACATTCCAATCTTGCGAACCAGTTACAACAATAATGCATCTGGTAAGGGGTTATTACGTCCAGAATTGTCTTCATGTCTCAGGCGGATTTTTGAAACTGGATTCGAATGAGCTGAAGCCCATCACAGTACCAACGTCACTTGCTCCCGTCACCATGCCAACCACTGGCTTTAGCGGCTTCAGGAACTTGACGGCGATGGGACGGGCGGAACACGAAGATGGCGGGAGGAGTGCCAATCAGGAGAACCATGCCGGGAGCGAGGGCCAAGGGAACCTGTTCTTGCAGTTCCTGGCCAGAACAAGGTAAACGTTTGTCGGGTTCTGTTGAGGGGGTTAGTGCTCGCTGTCCGTCGAAACTTTAAATGAAGCGAACTTTGTCTGACCTTTTCCATTGTAGCAGTCTGTGCTTGTAGTCACATATGGTCTCCCCCTCCTTGCGCCTGAAGCCAAATATGGCGACTTGCAACTGCATAATGTCAACCTGCCTCCACTCAGTGTGGTGTTGGTCCACTGTGTGTCCCCATAGAGCTGTTGTCAACCTACTTCAACCTGCCTCCACCCAGTGTGGTGTTGGTCCAGTGTGTGTTCCCATAGATCAACCTACTTCAACCTTCCTCCACCCAGTGTGGTGTTGGTCCAGTGTGTGTTCCCATAGAGCTATTGTCAACCTACTTCAACCTGCCTCCACCCAGTGATGTTGGTCCAATGTATGCCCTCATAGAGCTATTGTTAACCTACTTCAACCTGCTTCAACCCAGTGTGGTGTTGGTCCAGTGTGTGTCCCCATAGAGCTATTGTCAACCTACTTCAACCTGCCTCCACCCAGTGTTGTGTTAGTCCAGTGTGTGTCCCCATAGAGCCATTGTCAACCTATCAACCCAGTGTGATGTTGGTCCAGTGTGTGTCCCCATAGAGCCATTGTCAACCTATCAACCCAGTGTGACGTTGGTCCAGTGTATGTCCCCATAGAGCCCTACTTCTACCTTCCTCAACCCAGTGTTAGCTTCCTCAACCATTGATAAATAATATCATGACAACTCAAGAGGTTCTCTGGCCTCTAGTAGAGAGCCATCTAGCACTCCTACCACATTTGTTAGCTTCTTCGGTCAGCATTTCCTCCAACCCAGTTCGATGGAAGGATGGCTTTCTTTGTGAAGAATTTGAATAGATTTGAATGGACTCATTCTTCCACTAAATGAGTCGGATACATTTAGAAAAGCTTCCTTCGGCTCGCGAGACGCAGTTAAAGTACGTGCTATAAATAAAACCGTGTATGTGTGTGTTTTTTTATTTTAAGTTGTGCTGATCACACCTTACCTGCGAGGACCATGTCTAGGGAGGAGCCAAGCCGGAAACCTCGTGATTGCCGACATACGTAGGCGGGGGGGATGATTGTCAAGGTCCGACATAGGCCACTTGATCTCCAGCAACTTTTTTCCCGAGTTTCGAGTAAATCTACAGGCCGTGTGGGATACTTCTTTAGATAAATGAACTTATGAATTATGCATGTTGCTTGTGTCATGTGTTGTTGTCTAGCACTAATGGCGTACCGTCTTCTTCCTTCCTTCCTTCCTGTTCCATTGCAGCACTGCCAGTTCGTTCCCTGCCGGCTCGACAGGCACCAGCCATCTGAACCAGACACCTTCTATGCAACCCGACGATAACAATGACATCACCACTAATAGCAACGAGGACAACAACCAACCAGACATCCCCAGTTCGGATGTAGGTCTGCCGGAACCGTCCTGTAGTGATGAAGCGTCTGGAGGCGTGGATGCCGCAGGCATGCCCATCATTTTCCAAGGCTCCTCGGCCATCCTGCCTGACGTTCAGATTGTCACCGGTAAGTGCTGCCCGAGATGTAGATTGATTGGTCAGTGCTGCCGGGGTGTAGATTGATTGGTCAGTGCTGCAGGGGTGTAGATTGATTGATTGGTCAGTGCTTCTGGGGTGTAGATTGATTGATTGGTCAGTGCTGCCCGGGGTGTAGATTGATTGGTCAGTGCTGCCCGAGGTGTAGATTGATTGGCCAGTGCTGCCCGAGGTGTAGATTGATTGGTCAATGCTGCCCGAGGTGTAGATTGATTGGTCAGTGCTGCCCGAGGTGTAGATTGATTGGTCAGTGCTGCCCGAGGTGTAGATTGATTGGTCAGTGCTGCCCGAGGTGTAGATTGATTGGTCAGTGCTGCCCAGGGTGTAGATTGATTGGTCAGTGCTACCCGAGGTGTAGATTGATTGGCTAGTGCTGCCCGAGGTGTAGATTGATTGGTCAGTGCTGCCCGAGGTGTAAATTGATTGGTCAGTGCTGCCCAGGGTGTAGATTGATTGGTCAGTGCTACCCGAGGTGTAGATTGATTGGCCAGTGCTGCCCGAGGTGTAGATTGATTGGTGGGTCATTCCATATCAACTCAACCAGGGGCTTCGGGGTCATATTCTCAGAATTGGTTCATACTCATCCTACAAGTTCCTATGTATGAGATATGTCACCATGCAAAAAAAAAAATCGCCCAACTCTCAACTGTTCCTGAGATATGGCCCCGCCCAATTTTGGCGCCCGGGACCTTCGCGTCACACTGCCATGAGACTAAAGTTACCATTTCCCCCTAAAATATTATGATTTCAGGTTTAAAAACTACATCCAGTAGCTAAAATTGCGCCAGGAGTCCATTTCTGGCATCAGAATTGGCCTAACTGCCGTAGTTATTGAGTAATAAAGGATTTCCTGTTTTTGAGTTGCCTGATTTTGACCGACCGATTCACCGGGTTGGTATATCACAATCATATTCTGCTTTTGCATGTTGCTTCAGGCATCTCTGGGGTACATCTATGCAAAATATCAACTTGGGTTTATGCCATCTTCACTGTGAAATGCTGGTCGCAAGAATGTGCGATTTCGCATGCGCACGAATGCGAATCAATAGTTTTCTCATTGAATTGCTTCCTATTTTTTAATATGTGCTTTAAATTCTCTGGAAATGCAAATTAGAGTCAATAGTGTACCTTTTAAGTCATCATGAGTGACAATACACAACACAAACTCAAATATACACTTTAAACGGACACCAAACAACATATGCATGGCTACTAACTAAATTGGCATTGACAAGACATGAATATATTGATTGAACAAACACAAGCTACATAACATATGTAACAACATAGAAGCTGTCCTTTTGCAAGAGCAAATGCATATCACTGCAGTACCTGAGGATTTCCTAGCCTGAGGATTTCCTAGATTCACTCTCTATGCTTCAAACATGCGCGTGGTGCGCTGATGATCTTCAGCATTTAACTCGTAGAAGCGTACACTTTTATGGAAGTCTCGTGCATTTACAATGCAGAGCACATTGTCAAAGGGAAACCAGCAGGCATGCCCCTGCATGATGAGTGGCACGATAGTCTGCCTTGAGCATTCCGTTTCATAAAATTGACATTGAAGTCTCCCTCCTCATCTGATCTGTCCACAATACATACAATGTACCACTCCTTGTCGTACAGACAGGCGATGTACTGGCCAACCTGCAGTTCTGCATTGTCAAAGTCCTTCTCATCTGGAACATTTCTCTCACCAATGGCCGTGCCAACAAGATCTGCAGAAATTCGTTTCATTTCCAGGGATGTTTCTGATGTCGGAATGCAGCAGTGTGAAGACCTGGTCCCTGGAATGGTGCTCTTGGACTCCCACCGCTCGTGGAGACCAAATCGCTGTGCATTTTTATCGACATCCTTATTGGAGACAAAGAAAAACTTTATGCCTGGAATGTTCTTTGACGACCATTCAAACATGGCCATGGCAGTAAGAATATGATGGTCAGTCAGTGCTTGCAAACTAGCTCTGGCATTCAGGCGCTTCACAGTACCACCCAGACCATCACAAGGACTTTTACCATGAGACGTAGCAAAGAAATGCCAGACTGCTTCAATTCCAAAGTTTTTGAAGTGGAGACAGACATTGTACAGATTCTTATAGTTTTTGTACTGTCCTCCACATCCATCACTGAAATAGTGCAACTTGGTCACAAAGGGAAGCTGTTCTTTGATGTAAGGCATCCCTTTGTTTATGAATGCGTGAACTGCGAGGGTGTCATGCTTCAGGCAGTCAGCAATCATGCACAGATTCAGACCTGTGCTTTAGCTCACCCTTGGATTTGTAGTAGACTATAAATGGATGCAGTGTTGCCTGCGAGTTATTCCAGTGGAACGACTGTGCCACATCCTGGGCTACAAATGAATAGTTCTCTGCGAAGTGGAGTAAAGTGATGGCTTCATTGTCTTTGAGCTCATCCTTCAGCTTAGATAGATCGCTGGCTTGTGCCTTTGAGATGTAGTGGTGCTGTCTCAAATTGTCAAAGGATTCGCATGTTTTTTCGATGAAGTCTTGAAGAGTTGAAACGACTGTCATCAGCATGGCTTTACTGTCAACTGAAACCCACTGCTTGTACGATATCTCATCGTCCATGTCATAGTCCTCCAAGAAAGTGTCCGACAAGTACAATGTGAGACCACAGGGACAATTATCACACAACAACAGCATGCACTCATGATTTTCCACTGAGCATACATTCTTTTCCAGCAAGTCTGAGTAATGTGGTTTGCCGGGATGACACTGGTCAGTAGTTTGGCATTTTGGTGTGACTGACAAACGCACACCTTATGCATACCAGCTGCCGTAACTGGCCCAAACCGCTCGATCAATTTCGACCAAATTTGGCACATAAGATCTTTGGCAATGACAATGCTTAAAAAGAAACAAAAAAGAATCGAAGAATGTGCAGATTCCCATTTGTGCGCATGTGAAATTGCACATTCTTGTGACCAGCATTTCACAGGGAAGATGGCATAAACCCAAGTTGATATTTTGCATAGATATACCCCAGATGTGCCTGAAGCAACATGCAAAAGCAGAATATGATTGTGATATGCCAACCCGGTGAATCAATCGGTCAAAATCAGGCAACTCAAAAACAGGAAATCCTTTATTACTCAATAACTATGGCAGTTAGGCCAATTCTGATGCCAGAAATGGACTCCTGGTACAATTTTAGTTACTGGATGTAGTTTTTAAACCTGAAATCATAATATTTTAGGGGGAAATTGTAACTTTAGTCTCATGGCAGTGTGACGCGACGGTCCCGGGCGCCAAAATTGGGCGGGGCCGTATCTCAGGAACAGTTAAGAGTTGGGCGATTTTTTTTTTTTGCATGGCAACATATCTCATACATAGGGATGAGTATGAACCAATTCTGAGAAAATGACCATGGAATTTTTTTTTGATTTGGTTGATTTCATATGGAATGACCCTGGTCAGTGCTGCCCGAGGTGTGGTCAGTGCTGCCCGAGGTGTAGATTGATTGGTCAGTGCTGCCGGGGTGTAGATTGATTGGTCAGTGCTGCCCGAGGTGTAGATTGATTGGTCAGTGCTGCCCGAGGTGTAGATTGATTGGTCAGTGCTGCCCGGGGTGTAGATTGATTGGTCAGTGCTGCCCGAGGTGTAGATTGATTGGTCAGTGCTGCCCGAGGTGTAGATTGATTGGTCAGTGCTGCCTGAGGTGTAGATTGATTGGTCAGTGCTGCCCGAGGTGTAGATTGATTGGTCAGTGCTGCCCGAGGTGTAGATTGATTGGCCAGTGCTGCCCGAGGTGTAGATTGATTGGTCAGTGCTGCCCGAGGTGTAGATTGATTGGTCAGTGCTGCCCAAGGTGTAGATTGATTGGTCAGTGCTGCCCAAGGTGTAGATTGATTGGTCAGTGCTGCCCGAGGTGTAGATTGATTGGTCAGTGCTGCCCGAGGTGTAGATTGATTGATTGTTCAGTGCTGCCGGGGTGTAGTTTGATTGATTGGTCAGTGCTGCCCAAGGTGTAGATTGATTGGTCAGTGCTGCCCGAGGTGTAGATTGATTGGTCACAGCTGCCCGGGTGTAGATTGATTGATTGGTCAGTGCTACCCGAGGTGTAGATTGATTGGTCAGTGCTGCCCAAGGTGTAGATTAATTGGTCAGTGCTGCCCAAGGTGTAGATTGATTGGTCAGTGCTGCCCGAGGTGTAGATTGATTGGTCAGTGCTGCCCGAGGTGTAGATTGATTGGTCAGTGCTGCCCAAGGTGTAGATTGATTGGTCAGTGCTGCCTGAGGTGTAGATTGATTGGTCGGTGCTGCCCGAGGTGTACATTGATTGGTCAGTGCTGCCCGAGGTGTAGATTGTATGAGGTAGAGCAGTCGATGGGTTTGCATCTTCGGTGGGGGGTGGCATTTTTGGTGCGTGTAATTCATCTCATGGAGGTGTGTCCAGTATTGCCACAGGCTTGTACATATATGGTAAGAGCCGGTTGTTTAGAGGGCGTGCACTTATAAACACAAATGAGCAAGAAGAGGGTACCTAGCAACCAGTATGCATGCTCACTAAAATACCAAATCAGTAACTTTATCACTTCAATACTTCCTCAACAAGATCTGCCACATTCCAGCATATCCACTGGACTAGGCGGCTACTCTGTGTATGCAAGTTAGCGTGCATGTATGTGCATGTGGCATGCCTGGTCTTGTTGGAGTGTGCATGTATGTGCATGTGGCATGCCTGGTCTTGTTGGAGGGCTATGTGAACAAGTCAACTTCTCAGTAAACCAACTGAACATTCACTTCTTGTCCCTAGTGAGTGTGACTGAATATGTCATGCATCCTGGATATTACATGCCGGGACATTTGGAACTATCTATCGCAGGATGTCCCTAGCCTAGACTATCCCACCCCTGCCCTAGCCCTAGAATATCCCACCCCTGCCCTAGCCCTAGAATATCCCACCCCTGCCCTAACCCTAGAATATCCCGCCTCTGCCCTAGCCCTAGAATATCCCAGCCCTGCCCTAGCTCTAGCATATCCCACCCCTGCCCTAGCCCTAGAATATCCCACCCCTGCCCTAGCCCTGCCCTAGCCCTAGAATATCCCACCTCTGCCCTAGCCCTAGAATATCCTAACCTTTCCCTGTCCCTAGAATATCCCAACCCTGCCCTAGCCCTAGAATATCCCAGCCCTGCTCTAGTCCTAGAATATCCCAACCCTGCCCTAGCCCTAGAATATCCCACCTCTGCCCTAGCCCTAGAATATCCCAGCCCTGTTCTCCTAGAGTATCCTAACCTTTCCCTGTCCCTAGAATATCCCAACCCTGCCCTAGCCCTAGAATATCCCAGCCCTGTTCTCCTAGAATATCCTAACCTTTCCCTGTCCCTAGAATATCCAAACCCTGCCCTAGCCCTAGAATATCCCAACCCTGCTCTAGTCCTAGAATATCCCAACCCTGCCCTAGCCCCACCTCTGCCCTAGCCCTAGAATATCCCAGCCCTGTTCTCCTAGAATATCCTAACCTTTTCCTGTCCCTAGAATATCCCAGCCCTGCTCTAGTCCTAGAATATCCCAACCCTGCCGTAGCTTAGAATATCCCAACCCTGCCGTAGTCCTAGAATATCCCAACCATGCCGTAGTCCTAGAATATCCAAACCCTGCCGTAGTCCTAGAATACCCCAACCCTGCCGTAGCCCTAGAATATCCAAACCCTGCCGTAGTCCTAGAATATCCCAACCCTGCCGTAGCCCTAGAATATCCCAACCCTGCCGTAGCCTTAGCATATCCCACCCCAGAGCCCTAGAATATCCTGGACCTGGTGCTGGTTCCAAAACCATGCTGTATACAGTGTGGCCATTGAAAACAAACAAATGGTGCTGCCCAGAATAATATGCCATTCACTTTTGGGTGGTGTTCAACAATGGGATACTTCCATGTCAAATCCCCCCCCCCCAAAAAAAGTTTTAAACCCACCCCCCTTCAAATTGATTCATATTTGGTGTAAGGGGTAACTGAGGGGTAACTGAGGTAACTGAGGCTTAAAGGCAAAATTTCAGGTTTTAGCCCATCGCATCAACGGTTTACGCACACAAATGGGTGTGGCCTCCAATTTTCTGATGACCATATCTCCCTGACCGGTGGGCCAAATTTCTTGGTGTCGGTGGGAAGGTGGCTTCATGTGGAGTCCAAATCTCCATTATATTTTATGTACGAGCAATTTGAAGTATAATAACCTTTTGACCTTGAATTTGACCTTGTGGATCACGTGACCTGGAGATGAACTTGGGTGATAATCATACCCAACATGTTCTCCACAAAACAAAAAAAATATTTTTAATTGAAGTATAATTTTTTTTTTTGCTCTCCAGATCTTCTCAAAATACGTAGACATACTTGATGCCAAAATGTGGTACTCCTATGCAATGTACTATGTACGTATATACATACAAGATCCATGTAGTCCTGATTGAGAATGAATGCAACTACTTTTATAGTGGCAATAACGAGCACAATGATCTTCAGTTTAAAGATTAATCATTACTCTCAATGAATTCGCAGTTGACGTAATAACATTACAATGGCTAATCAACTTGGAATTGTACTCTCTCGACGTTTCTACCAGATGCTCTAGCCTTCATCAGGAATGATCATTATTTCTGATGAAGGTTATCTAGAGCATCTAGTCGAAATGTCGAGAGAGTACAATTTCAAGTTGATTATTGAGGAGATTTAGCTATAACATTATGATAGGTGAAAACCATCACATCCGCATTTGTTCATTCTGCTCTCTCTTACATGGGTTGAGCTACAGTATTTCAGAAATTAATTGCACCCCCTAAAGTAGTTTTTGGAAGAGCACTATAAGTCTGTACTGGTAGGTAGCGTGCCTAACCTTGGTTCTGGTGTGCTACAAGCTGTTTGTTCATTGTTCTAGTACATGCATCCAGCACCAGATATGTCTAGATCTATCAAAGTGAACTCGCGAGCAATCTAACTTTTGTTTGCTAAATAGTCTACTAGATATAACAACATGCATAGGTAAAGGGTGGCTGGCATCGCATGGGTAAACAGAGTCCAAGAAACAACCTCACATTCATCTATTCTTAGAGTCATAGGCTTTGGAATACATTCCAGACTCGTTTCCGAATCCTCCCTAACTTGAAGTGTTTTAATGAATTGTCTTGCATAATATCAGGGTTGAAAATAAGAGCATCAAATGGGGAAATCAAATTCTCATGAGCAAGATGAACTACATTTACTAGTGTGGATGCGATGGTTTTCACCTATCAATCAATAGCTATGTACCTCCTTAACCACCCCACACACCAAATATAAACCAATTTGAAGGGGGTCGGGTTTGATCTGATGCAGAATGACCCCATATCCAAAATCCGTTAAAATCCCCTGTGGGGGGAAACTGTTGTTGAATAATAATAATTTTCATCTTCTCTTGGGGTACCGACATTGTCAGGAATAGTAATAGTCTTGGAGCTTGTGCATTTTGAGCAACTTCATTTCCTTACTAATTTGAGCCTGTTTTCTCTTTCTTCCCTTCAGTGGCATTCTAATGGATGGACCTAATTTGAGCCGGTTTTCTCTTTCTTCCCTTCAATGCCATTCTAATGATGGACCTAATTTGAGTCTGTTTCCTCTTTCTTCCCTTCAGTGTCATTCTAATGGATGGACCTAATTTGAGTCTGTTTTCTCTCTCTTCCCTTCAGTGACATTCTAATGGATGGACCTAATTTGAGTCTGTTTTCTCTTTCTTCCCTTCAGTGGCATTCTAATGGATGGACCTAATTTGAGTCTGTTTTCTCTCTCTTCCCTTCAGTGACATTCTAATGGATGGACCTAATTTGAGTCTGTTTTCTCTTTCTTCCCTTCAGTGGCATTCTAATGGATGGACCTAATTTGAGTCTGTTTCCTCTTTCTTCCCTTCAGTGACATTCTAATGGATGGACCTAATTTGAGTCTGTTTCCTCTTTCTTCCCTTCAGTGACATTCTAATGGATGGACCTAATTTGAGTCTGTTTTCTCTTTCTTCCCTTCAGTGACATTCTAATGGATGGACCTAATTTGAGTCTGTTTTCTCTTTCTTCCCTTCAGTGACATTCTAATGGATGGACCTAATTTGAGTCTGTTTTCTCTTTCTTCCCTTCAGTGACATTCTAATGGATGGACCTAATTTGAGCCCGTTTTCTCTTTCTTCCCTTCAGTGACATTCTAATGGATGGACCGGGCACCCAATGATTAGTAGTCCTCCAAACAGATGCTTGAACTCCTTCCCAACTGCAATCAATAGTAACCGTCCTTCCAGTAGTAATCTCCGGTGGATTGGACGGAAGTAAATAGCAACCGCAGTCCCTATTAGAGAATATGCAGTGTGGGCGGAGGGAGATGTACCTCCATACTTGAACTAGACGTACCTTAACTCCAGCTTCTCCTTTCAAGAGCAGTGCTCTGCACAAACCTGTGCCCCACAAGTTGTAGAAGCTCTTGTTGAATGGCGTCTAGCCACCCGAACAAAAGCAGCAACTTGTGCCTGCTCTAGCTTGCAGCATCGTATTTGTTGTGTTAAATGGAAGAAGCCAGTGCCGTATCCAAAGACAGCGAGCGATGCACTGTGTCAGCCACGGTGCGAGGTGTGCACACTGTTGCGTTGTTTTGATTGTGCTCCCTCACACCTGCCCTCACCTTGTGCCCTCGACTCTCTCCCTCCTCCCCTCACCTTGTGCCCTCGACTCTCTCCCTCCTTCCCTCACCTTGTGCCCTCGACTCTCTCCCTCCTGCCCTCACCTTGTGCCCTCGACTCTCTCCCTCCTGCCCTCACCTTGTGCCCTCGACTCTCTCCCTCCTTCCCTCACCTTGTGCCCTCGACTCTCTCCCTCCTTCCCTCACCTTGTGCCCTCGACTCTCTCCCTCCTTCCCTCCCCTTGTGCCCTCGACTCTCTCCCTCCTCCCCTCACCTTGTGCCCTCGACTCTCTCCCTCCTTCCCTCCCCTTGTGCCCTCGACTCTCTCCCTCCTTCCCTCCCCTTGTGCCCTCGACTCTCTCCCTCCTCCCCTCACCTTGTGCCCTCGACTCTCTCCCTCCTCCCCTCACCTTGTGCCTTCGACTCTCTCCCTCCTCCCCTCCCCTTGTGCCCTCGACTCTCTCCCTCCTCCCCTCCCCTTGTGCCCTCGACTCTCTCCCTCCTTCCCTCACCTTGTGCCCTCGACTCTCTCCCTCCTTCCCTCACCTTGTGCCCTCGACTCTCTCCCTCCTCCCCTCACCTTGTGCCCTCGACTCTCTCCCTCCTCCCCTCACCTTGTGCCCTCGACTCTCCCTCCTGCCCTCACCTTGTGCCTTCGACTCTCTCCCTCCTCCCCTCCCCTTGTGCCCTCGACTCTCTCCCTCCTCCCCTCCCCTTGTGCCCTCGACTCTCTCCCTCCTTCCCTCACCTTGTGCCCTCGACTCTCTCCCTCCTTCCCTCCCCTTGTGCCCGCGACTCTCTCCCTCCTACCCTCACCTCTCTCTCATAATCACTTACCTTCTTCCACCTTGCTCCCTCCGCCTCTTCTTTCCCTCCCCTCCCTCCTCCCCTCCCCCATCCTCACCTTCCTCCCTTTCCCTTCCGCCTCAGGTGAGGAGAAAGAGCGGAAGATTGTGCAGGTGCCCATGCGTCTCTATGTATTTGACATCGTCACTCACACATGGAAGGAGCGAGGTCATGGAGAGCTGCGTCTCAACGACTCTGCTCAGAGCGAGGGTGTCTTTCAGAGCAGACTAGGTAAGTGGAGGTGAAAGGTTTATGTCAGACTTCTAGTTCTGTGTCGCGGCTTTGTTGCTGCTGCTGCTGCAGGTAAGAAAGAAGCCCCTGGTCATCTTCTAATAATGCTTGCCATGGATTGCCAGTAGCATTGGTTACATGTACATGTGTGTGTGTATACCTAGCCCTAGCCCCAGCCCTAGCCCCAGCCTTAGCCCCAGCCCTAGCCCCAGCCCTAGCCCTAGCCCCAGCCCTAGCCCTCTAGTGTACAGCTGGAAAAGTGATGTCATAATGTAAGAAAACCCTGAAAATCTTCTAAATAATGCACGTCATTGATTGTTGTTAGTGTTGCCATGGTTTTGTATAACTGTAAAAGGTGACATCAAAATGTCTGTTGGCTCGATCAGTGCCATAAAATTAACAGCATTACAAGTTGACTGCGAGCGTAAATGGGTGGGTGTGGCCAGATCTACTCGTCACAAAATGAAGACGAACTAGCTAGGAGCAGTTTTTTAATTTGCTATTGTGTGAGCGGCTGCCATGTACCATCTCAACGAAGAACTCAAGAGTTATCTCTCCACCTTCGCCAAATTTGATTGGGAGGGGATACACATGGTGTGTGTGTAGGGTTGTTGTTGGGGGAGGAGTTTCGTTATTATTGAGGGGAGGGGCAGTTTATACGAGGTTAAGGTCTTTGTCCGCCAATGCGCCGAATTTAATTCTTAGTCAACATTTCCAGCCAGCGCTATGTGTACATCGGAATGTAGCACGTGGGCGGCTGATTGTTTGAGCCCTTCCCACCAGGCATTGTTATCGTATATTATGGCCAATGTGTTGTATATTATGGCCAGTGTGCTGTATATTATGGCCAGTGTGTTGTATATTATGGCCAGTGTGTTGTATATTATGGCCAGTGTGTTGTATATTGTGGCCAGTGTGCTGTATATTATGGCCAGTGTGTTGTATATTATGGCCAGTGTGTTGTATATTATGGCCAGTGTGTTGTATATTATGGCCAGTGTGTTGTATATTATGGCCAGTGTGTTGTATATTATGGCCAGTGTGTTGTATATTATGGCCAGTGTGCTGTATATTATGGCCAGTGTGCTGTATATTATGGCCAGTGTGCTGTATATTATGGCCAGTGTGTTGTATATTATGGCCAGTGTGTTGTATATTATGGCCAGTGTGCTGTATATTATGGCCAGTGTGTTGTATATTATGGCCAGTGTGTTGTATATTATGGCCAGTGTGCTGTATATTATGGCCAGTGTGTTGTATATTATGGCCAGTGTGCTGTATATTATGGCCAGTGTGTTGTATATTATGGCCAGTGTGTTGTATATTATGGCCAGTGTGTTGTATATTATGGCCAGTGTGTTGTATATTATGGCCAGTGTGTTGTATATTATGGCCAGTGTGTTGTATATTATGGCCAGTGTGTTGTATATTATGGCCAGTGTGTTGTATATTATGGCCAGTGTGTTGTATATTATGGCCAGTGTGTTGTATATTATGGCCAGTGTGTTGTATATTATGGCCAGTGTGTTGTATATTATGGCCAGTGTGTTGTATATTATGGCCAGTGTGTTGTATATTATGGCCAGTGTGTTGTATATTATGGCCAGTGTGTTGTATATTATGGCCAGTGTGCTGTATATTATGGCCAGTGTGTTGTATATTATGGCCAGTGTGCTGTATATTATGGCCAGTGTGTTGTATATTATGGCCAGTGTGTTGTATATTATGGCCAGTGTGTTGTATATTATGGCCAGTGTGTTGTATATTATGGCCAGTGTGCTGTATATTATGGCCAGTGTGCTGTATATTATGGCCAGTGTGCTGTATATTATGGCCAGTGTGCTGTATATTATGGCCAGTGTGTTGTATATTATGGCCAGTGTGTTGTATATTATGGCCAGTGTGTTGTATATTATGGCCAGTGTGCTGTATATTATGGCCAGTGTGTTGTATATTATGGCCAGTGTGTTGTATATTATGGCCAGTGTGCTGTATATTATGGCCAGTGTGTTGTATATTATGGCCAGTGTGTTGTATATTATGGCCAGTGTGTTGTATATTATGGCCAGTGTGTTGTATATTATGGCCAGTGTGTTGTATATTATGGCCAGTGTGTTGTATATTATGGCCAGTGTGTTGTATATTATGGCCAGTGTGCTGTATATTATGGCCAGTGTGTTGTATATTATGGCCAGTGTGTTGTATATTATGGCCAGTGTGCTGTATATTATGGTCAGTGTGTTGTATATTATGGCCAGTGTGTTGTATATTATGGCCAGTGTGTTGTATATTATGGCCAGTGTGCTGTATATTATGGCCAGTGTGCTGTATATTATGGCCAGTGTGTTGTATATTATGGCCAGTGTGTTGTATATTGTGGCCAGTGTGCTGTATATTATGGCCAGTGTGCTGTATATTATGGCCAGTGTGCTGTATATTGTGGCCAGTGTGCTGTATATTGTGGCCAGTGTGCTGTATATTATGGCCATGTGCTGTATATTATGGCCAGTGTGCTGTATATTATGGCCATGTGCTGTATATGGCCAGTGTGCTGTATATTATGGCCAGTGTGCTGTATATTATGGCCATGTGCTGTATATTATGGCCAGTGTGCTGTATATTATGGCCAGTGTGCTGTATATTATGGCCAGTGTGCTGTATATTATGGCCAGTGTGTTGTATATTATGGCCAGTGTGTTGTATATTGTGGCCAGTGTGTTGTATATTATGGCCAGTGTGTTGTATATTATGGCCAGTGTGCTGTATATTATGGCCAGTGTGTTGTATATTATGGCCAGTGTGTTGTATATTATGGCCAGTGTGCTGTATATTATGGCCATGTGCTGTATATGGCCAGTGTGCTGTATATTATGGCCAGTGTGCTGTATATTATGGCCATGTGCTGTATATGGCCAGTGTGCTGTATATTATGGCCAGTGTGCTGTATATTATGGCCATGTGCTGTATATTATGGCCAGTGTGCTGTATATTATGGCCAGTGTGCTGTATATTATGGCCAGTGTGCTGTATATTATGGCCAGTGTGTTGTATATTATGGCCAGTGTGTTGTATATTGTGGCCAGTGTGTTGTATATTATGGCCAGTGTGTTGTATATTATGGCCATGTGCTGTATATTATGGCCAGTGTGCTGTATATTATGGCCAGTGTGCTGTATATTATGGCCAGTGTGCTGTATATTATGGCCAGTGTGTTGTATATTATGGCCAGTGTGTTGTATATTGTGGCCAGTGTGTTGTATATTATGGCCAGTGTGTTGTATATTGTGGCCAGTGTGTTGTATATTATGGCCAGTGTGTTGTATATTATGGCCAGTGTGCTGTATATTATGGCCAGTGTGTTGTATATTGTGGCCAGTGTGTTGTATATTATGGCCAGTGTGCTGTATATTATGGCCAGTGTGTTGTATATTATGGCCAGTGTGTTGTATATTATGGCCAGTGTGCTGTATATTATGGCCATGTGCTGTATATGGCCAGTGTGCTGTATATTATGGCCAGTGTGCTGTATATTATGGCCATGTGCTGTATATGGCCAGTGTGCTGTATATTATGGCCAGTGTGCTGTATATTATGGCCATGTGCTGTATATTATGGCCAGTGTGCTGTATATTATGGCCAGTGTGCTGTATATTATGGCCAGTGTGCTGTATATTATGGCCAGTATATTATGGCCAGTGTGTTGTATATTATGGCCAGTGTGCTGTATATTGTGGCCAGTGTGTTGTATATTATGGCCATGTGCTGTATATGGCCAGTGTGCTGTATATTATGGCCAGTGTGCTGTATATTATGGCCATGTGCTGTATATGGCCAGTGTGCTGTATATTATGGCCAGTGTGCTGTATATTATGGCCAGTGTGCTGTATATTGTGGCCAGTGTGCTGTATATTATGGCCAGTGTGTTGTATATTATGGCCAGTGTGTTGTATATTATGGCCAGTGTGCTGTATATTATGGCCAGTGTGCTGTATATTATGGCCAGTGTGTTGTATATTATGGCCAGTGTGCTGTATATTATGGCCAGTGTGTTGTATATTATGGCCAGTGTGTTGTATATTATGGCCAGTGTGTTGTATATTATGGCCAGTGTGCTGTATATTGTGGCCAGTGTGTTGTATATTATGGCCATGTGCTGTATATGGCCAGTGTGCTGTATATTATGGCCAGTGTGCTGTATATTATGGCCATGTGCTGTATATGGCCAGTGTGCTGTATATTATGGCCAGTGTGCTGTATATTATGGCCAGTGTGCTGTATATTGTGGCCAGTGTGCTGTATATTATGGCCAGTGTGTTGTATATTGTGGCCAGTGTGCTGTATATTATGGCCAGTGTGTTGTATATTATGGCCAGTGTGTTGTATATTGTGGCCAGTGTGCTGTATATTATGGCCAGTGTGTTGTATATTGTGGCCATGTGTTGGTAACAGTTGCGCAGGAGAACTCCCCCAACCAAACAGCAGCCATAAGCTAAAAACCAAAAAGGTGATTGAAAGAGAAACCCTAAAAGTATTTGATGTCGGCCAAAAGTAGTCGTACGAGCAGATGTGTGGTAGAGGATCATGTGCAGCCCCCTTGGAACTTGCTAACCAAGCAGCAGAACTGAGCGCAGGTCATTTGTTCTGAATGCCGTAATAAGGAAAAGATAAACCGATGGCAAATATTAAGTTAAATTTTGAAATGTTTGTCAAACAACTAGAGGGAGAGCTGCCACACACTCAGGTGTCTATTCTGCTCTAGCAACTTCGCACCACATGCATCTCTTTCTAACCATCTTCCTCCCACCCCCTCTTCCTTTAACCCTTCCCTTCTCCCCCTTGTAGTGATGCGTACCCTTGGTAGCTATCGCATCCTGCTCAACACCTTCCTGTGGGCACACATGAGGTGTGAACGTGCCAACCAGAAGGGAATACGCATCACGGCACAGCACGGCGATCAGGGGAAAGTGGGCGTCTTCCTCATCACAGTGAGCAGGATATTGTTGATGCATAGTACATGTCTACACACACCCAGCTGTTGTTATGATATGGAGAAGCTCTCGCCACTCGATGAAGACATCCCTAGACAGCATAATGGAGCATGGTTTCTTTCCAGGAAGCATTCTAACCTTCCTCTCTTAATATCTTCTTGTGTGAATGATTTTGCACTTTAGTTTTACCTCTTCTTTCCACTCCCTCTCTATATCATCTTCCTCTGTTCCCTTTCCCCTTCTCGTGTCCCGCACAGGGTGCTAGCAAGGATATCCAGCAGCTCTTCACGGCCATCGACCGTCGTATTGAGGCCCTCCGACGAAACAGCGATAGCACTGCTGAGAGGGACTCCATCGATTCAGCAACTCAGGCCGTCCCGCAGGCTTTGTTTGACGACGATGACAAAGAAAGCTTCTTGGATGAGCAGTACTCCAGTCCTGATTCCTCTCCAGACTGCCATGTTGGTTCCAGAACCAGACACGCCCCTATCAATATGGCTGGCGAGAGAGAATCGGCCGTGGTGGGAGAGAAAGAAGCACAAACAGAAGTGAAAGTGAGTCAAGAAGGCAAGGAGGAGGTGCCTGGAAGCAAGCAAAAGGAGGTCGTGTCTTCATCGACTAGTGCCAAATGTGAGAGAGGTGGAGGAAGTGAGTGTGGGGGAAGCGATAAGGAATCTACTAGTGCCACGCCTCATAGCTCGCGGTCACCAAGCCTCGAGACAAGCACAACAACTACCATCAGCAGCAGCACTGACAACACAGCAGAAGTGAACTTCAGTCAATAAATAAAATAAAATCTCTCCCCAGTTTTAAAACCCGTCCTTGTACTAACTAGTCCTGAATACAGTTTGTCTGATGTTTTTGCATTTGTAAGAAACGACACGACTAGTTTGGTAATTATCACCAATCGTTAGTGCTGTTTGTTTCAGGATGCTTCCATGGCATTTGAAACCTTAGCTTCTGTATGACTTCCTTGTACCATTGCTTGCTATCTTGCTATCTCTTATTGTGGTTTATTGTTATCAGTCTTTAAATCTGTTGGAAATCTCGTGGATTGTTTCTTGGTTTTGGACAAGATGGGGTTGCTTTTATTTTGACGTCAATTTGCATGGATTTCCTTTCTTTGCTTCCTTCTTTCTCTACCTTGCCTTTTGATCTCGCGAATACATGTATATAGGCCTTCTTCTTGGTTTCTTTCTCTTTCCTTCTTAGCTTCTTTCTCTACCTCCATCTTAGTATTTTCTTTGTTTGCTTATTAACTCAGAAACTGGTGATGGATACCCAGAAAAAGAATTGTGTGGGTAGGGAACCGGATGATACAGTCAGTGAGTCCCTTGAATGATTTGTTGAGGGAGACAGCTCAAGCATATAACTTCATGAGGTGTTAGGAAGATGGGTCAATTACAACCTGACTTCATGTAGTGGTAAGGGAGATAGGTGAGAAGAGGCAGCCCAATCATATAACCTGACTTCATGAGGTGGTAACTAAGGGAGACGGGTGAGAGGAGGCAGCTCAACTGACTTCATGAGATGGCAGTGGAGGAGAGGAAGGGAGAGAAGTTGGTCAGAGCTGTCTACATGCAGGAAGAGAGACTTAGCAATGAGTGGGAGTAAGGGTAGAGGGTACTTATTGATGCACTAGAGTAGCTAGCTAGCTAGTGAGGTGCCTCTTCCATAATCTATCCACAATTTCTTAAACTTACAGAGGGAAGTGACGTTGACTGCTTCGACGCAAGAAGAAAAGGGGTAGCAATGACGAGATGTTGTTCTGTATATATGTGTGTGCTATATAAGAGGCTGCTGGTTGCTAACACCAGCTTACAGCACTTCCATAGTGCAGTGGAGGTATCTTGTATATTGGGATATATATACTAAAAGAGTGAAACAAGAATTTACTATGTTGTCCAAAAACATTTATTGGACACTTGACCTAATAAACTTTGAATGGTATATAAGTGGACGAGTAGGCGATAAGAAAACAGTCTAAAAGCACACTTCTTTATCCTGGTGCCCTAGGAGATAAAACCTGAACCCTTAAGGGGGTCCACTACCCAAAAAAAATAAAACACAACTTCTCTCTACTTTAGAATTTTTATTTGAAATCTTGTATGATGTGTACCTATACACAGACCTACCTTCTGGTGCTGTGCCAACTACCCAGCTACAACTGATCTGGACTTAGTGAACATTTAAGATTTCACGAGGACAGTCATATTTGGAGACTAGTTTACTTTGGGATTTCACAACTTACCACAGGGGAAATTACAAAGTATGAAACACAATATAACATTGAGTTTTTTTTAAATAGTGTGATCATGGATTGTAAAAACTATTGCAATTTCTTGGTAACATTTTCATTGTTTTTTTTTGTACCTGTTGACATCATACTTGCATAAAATTAAAAACAGAGAATGTCATCTTGTAGCTCTCATTGAGAGGAAACAGAATCTATATAATTTTGTCTGATTACTCCAAATATGAAGCAGGGAGAACCGTCCTTGGCCCCAAAAAGCAACTTTTGGGGGACAGGGACTAGTATAGTATTTCAATGGTTGAACTGACCATACCATTAAAAAAACACCAAAAGTGGTATACATATACATACTAGAAAAATTAAGAATAGGGAGGGGAAGTTTGGTCTGTCCTATATAGGCCGCTTCCTAGGGGGATGACCAGAATCACTGGTTTGCTTCCCTTGTCGGTCTCCGCGGCCATTGAAACTCACTATTATGTGAAGCGTCTTCTTCGCAAATCGGGAGTACTCAAGTTAATATAGTCCAGAATGGAGCATCCAAATCTTCTCCAATTTGGAAGGCAGCATCTTGCATGTACTGTCGTCATATTTGGGGGGGGGGGGGAACCAAAAAAAACACCCAAATATTTTTTTGGGTAGTGGACCCCCTTAAGGGGGAAATAATGTTTAAAAAAAATACACCTCGACAATACCAATCATAACTTCCACCCACTACCCTCTATCAACATAATTTTTGTATCAAAATGTAGCTTAGAAAATAAGATGTATTTAACTTTTGTCATAGATATTTTTTATAGCCAGGCAATCCAACTTTTGCCCAGTCCTTGAATTATAAATCCATTAATAATGCTAAGTGGCTGTTAGGTGGTTTATGGTAAGAGTACATGTAGTAGTTTGAATAAGTATGATAATGCACCACAGGAGGGTGGGGGGGGGGAATCCCATACAAACCACATGCAGATATGCTGGTCTATACCCAACACATTCTCATAACATAGATTACTTTAGGTTAAAGATCACACAATAAGCATTCTGGTGATATATATTATTATGGAGTTTGGGTGAGAAATATGTGAAAAATTAGCAATTTGAGGTTATTCCCCCCTTAACCACATTTACTATGGCCAGGTCTAATACAATCCTGATCTCATGTTGTCGTGGTGATGTAATCCTTGAACTGTTATATGGGGAGTAACCAGGAAGTTTTATGTGTCGATATATCTCTAACAAATTCTTAACTGATGCAAGGTTGAGCAACTTTATGCTCTGCATCAGAATAGAATGGAAAATTCTTGAAACAGAAATGAGCATTGGTTATGTATGAGGAGGAGATGATAAATGGTACAAGATGAATTTCATAGTTTTAACGTCTTTGGGGTGCCTGTTTCCTACCTTGACGAAGCATTCAATGCATGCAGGAAGTATTTTTGGAGTGCTAAAATCAGTCGAAACCACTCTTTGAGGACTTGGAAAACTGCCCAAGTGAGTTTGCCTAGGTTTTTCTTCATTGGATATATATCCACTTTTTAATAATAAGGTCAGACCAATATAGGGAATGCTACTACACAACCCAAAGTATTAGTTAATGAATGTGTAACCTGAATCCATGGCCTAAATAGAGTATTAGTGAATCTGTAACCTATTATATACTTAGTGAATCCATGGCCTAAATAGAGTATTAGTTAGTGAATCTGTAATCTATTACTTAGTGAATCCATAGCGTATTAGAGAGTAAATTTGTAACCTATTACTTAGTGAATCCATGACCTAAATAGAGTCTGTAATCTATTACTTAGTGAATCCATGGTCTAAATAGAGTATCAGTTAGTGAATCTGTAACCTATTACTTAGTGAATCCACAGCCTAAATAGAGTATCAGTTAGTGAATCTGTAACCTATTACTTAGTGAATCCACAGCCTATCAGTTAGTGAATCTGTAACCTATTACTTAGTGAATCCACAGCCAAAATAGAGTATTAGTTAGTGAATCTGTAACCTAAATAGAGTATTAATTAGTGAATCTCGAACCTGGTACTCCTTTCTGGATACCTTCAAGTCTGCCACATGGAAACTCTTAATATACAAGTGTAAACTAAGCACACATTGGATGAGGGATGTAGCACGGGCCATAGGCAGAGACTAAGGTGGAGTTGGAAGCTCTTGACACTGTTTACAACAGGCATGGTCAGCACTGTATACAACAGGCATGGTGGTAGCACTGTATACAACAGGCATGGTGGTAGCACTGTATACAACAGGCATGTGGGCGTCACTTTCATGTGCACATGGTAAAGAAAAATGAATATAGAAGTGGCAGCTCCTGGCATAAGAGCTGGTGTGATGATGATGCCCCTAGATGTTATCTTACATATAAGCAACCTTGATAGTCATATGGTTCTCGGGTGCCAGTGCTACGCATAATATGATATGAATATTATGATTCGGTGTGAACTGTTTTGCATGAGTAAGCATCAGTTAAGCTATTGCCAGTGAATGGTTCAAGGAAGAAGGCAGATTAAAAGTCAAAATGAATGGTTAAGGACCATAACTTATTCTAGGTTTAGTACCAAAAATTGATCCCTCTGTGTTCTTTAAAATGGATACATGTCTTGCCTGCCACATTTCTCTCGTACAAAGGGCAAGCCTAACCCTGTTAAACAGTTGCCAGCTCTGTGAGGTGTATGAAGGTCTGTATTGTGCTGATGTGCCTGTGGACACAGATATTACAAGTCTCTACTCATTCCTATCACTTCTTCCATTCACTCTGCACCCTCACATTTAAAAGGCACAGAGAAGCCATCTTCCACGCTAGAATCACATACATGGGGAGAGGGAGGAATAAGTCACACAGTTTGTGAAACCTAGATTATCAATTAGTGTGGAACATGAAGCCCATTCATGATCTCACCTACAAGTCCAGACCAAGTGTGAGAAGTGTTCCTCTATGGGACATATTTTTGTGGTCCCTCAACTGAAAGTTCATTTATTTTCAACCCCCAATCACCTAAAATATTAAAAGCGGTTGAAAAAGACAAAATCAGGATGAACTTACACGCAAGGACGCATTTTGTCAACAATTACTCACCATGGTTCTGCACGCTAAACTCAATGCAAGCTGTTTACTACCTAGGCTGTATCTAACAAGATTTCAGAAGGCAGCATCACCATCGTTCAACCAAAAAAATAGTGGCCATGTGGCTAGCAATTGTTCTGAGTGCAACTTGTAGGAGCAGAGAAAACTCATTGTCTTCCACAGAGTAGTCAACAATAAAAAATTTAATGACTTCAGCTATATAAGCGTGTTAGAGAAACAAAAATGTATCGAAAGAGCTGTTTAGTTTGTTCTCAGGACAAACTCGCCTATCAACAGTGCTAATCTCATGTATAGGGACCCAGAGTGATGAAGACGACACCATACTGTATCCACTTGTAATATGATGCTGACACATGTCAAGCTATTATGAAGAGTTAAAATTATATATTAAAAACCATCCTGTTAATCATTGTTTGTCCAGGTCATATTGTTTGTCCAGGTCATATTCCCCATGAGGTCATCTCGGAGAGATATTATACGCACTACTTTGATATCAGCAATCCAGCAAGATCTATATAGAACATTTTTGTTTGTCAAACTTGAACAGTAACACTGCTATTGACTACCATTACAGGTAGATTGAACCTTAGTTATATTTTTGTACCATAAATAATATTTCTACTTGGATTCAATGCTCTGTAATCGATAGATTCGTTCCTTTCTCTAGATCTACAAATTCAATAGAATGTGCTCCAGAATTAATTGAATTGCTAGCATTCAGGTTAGGAAAGTTATAACACAGACTGGACAGCACAGGACCATCAATCAAGTGTACCAATTAAACACGGAGCTGTGTGTGTGTGTGTGTGTGTGTGTGAGAGGGAGGGGGGGCATGAGTCTGAGATGGAGGACAAGCTGGGATATGACTAGTGAGAAATCTGTGGCCAGTGCTGAGGCTAGGACTAGGAGGGGGCTAGAGACTGTCCTGTCCTTGTTCTATTAGAAGTCTATTGCAGCACTTCCTATGGAATGATGTATTAAGGAAAATGACTGGAAGCGGTCCCCCAAAAATATACATATATACAACAAAAAACACCCCCAGAAAAACAAGGCAATTGCATGTAGAATCGGTCAAAAAAGCTGTCTAATATTGGTGAAGACAATTTTATATGGTAAAGGGTCATCTAATTGTGCAGGGCAGTTTCATCCATTTCTTTACATCTCTCTCTTTTTATTTAAGGTATACATTTTCACCATGTTTTATTTTTGTGTTGTGTTTTTGTGTTGTGTTTGTTTCTATATAAAATTGTTGAAGTTGGGGAAGGTCTGGTGTGGCAATATTGAAAAGCGCTCGAGTCGAAAGCTATAGCAGCCCAGAAATATCAGCTCCCAACTCTAAGTTCTGTAAAGTAGGAGTTTATGGAACTCCAGCATGAATATCTTCTTTTCTAACTTGTTCTTATACTCTCTACAAGTCAGTCCATATATACAATATCTGGCTGTTATTAACATTGTTGTATTTTCTTAGTAGAGTCAGTCCCTTGGTAGAGTTTCAGCTGCAGCATCCTTAACAGACTTTTTAATGGCTGCACAGGAGAACTCCACAAACCAAACAGCAGATTCTTACAGGCTCTGGCGTTCACTTTCTCTATATACATGCCTTACACATCTTGACATTTTTCTGTAATTGAGAAAAAGGTTAGTTGTGGCAAGGGGTTAGAATTATTTTATGCAAGTTACGTTAGGTCAAGAACATCGATATACGTATATAGTTCACATTATTCACTTTTCCCCCAATTATGCGCTCTTGGTGAAGAATTCAAGGCAAGCTGGAAGTATTTTTGTAGCTTAAGTATTGGCTGATTTATTCTGCTAAGAAGTGCCTCTGTGATTTTAGCTGAAATAAGAACTTTATTTGTTGTTGTTGTTGTTGTTGTTGTTCTGTTTTAAGTGTGTCCCATTTTGAACACAAGGAGTGTTAATCTGCTGTCTGGCTGTATATATATTTTTATATGTATGATGTCTCTCAGTGGCAGTCCAGTGGGGGAATGCCTTGTCTGTTTTGGGGTCGGTCGGGAGTTGAACTCGTTAGCTTTTTAGTTAATTATTTATGTATTTATTGTTAATTATTTTGGTATTTTTGTAATCGATTAATATATAACTATATAGCATATATTATTATTATTTATTTATATATATTTATTATGATTATTATCATTATGATGACATATAAGTTAATGATCAGTTTGAGTAACATTTGAGTGCTCTAATTAGACACTTTTATAATTGAAAGACATGTTTTTGAAGTTTCGATCAAGTTATGAAGTTATTGTGTGCCTTTAGTATTCTAGCAGCTCTTGTGTACAGCTGCAATTCAGTGATCAATGATGAGGATGGCTGCATGTTGTAGAGCTAAAATTGCCATTGACTGGCTATCACACAAACTTGACTATGCTATTAATGTCATGGATCTTCATACTGGACATCAGAAAATGCTTTACACACGTTCTGCCTACAGGCCAGTGGAAATACTAATGGATCCAATCTACTGCTGCGATGATTTAAATGCCACACATTGTTCATTTAACTAACCATAGAGTATGTAGAAAGTGCTCTGATGCAGTAGGCACCCACGATCCTTGATATTTGGTCTGGACTAAGCTCCCACTCCCAAAGCAAATACTCACTGTGATATTTTCAATGACATACGATTAAGCTTGGCACATCTAAGTGTACAGTAATAGTACATTTTAAAAAACCCTTACAATAGCAGGATAAATAATCTAGATTGTTTCTGATACAGTGTATATACCCTACTTCAAAATGGCTGTAGGGGGAAACAATGACAGGTCTGACAGGTCTGACAGGTCTGACCGGTCTGACTTGCTGTTGCCTCAGCAATGCCGCTCATGTCCAAAACTCGGAAAACCAACTAACACTGGATGAAGAAGTGGAACACTTATAATTGACTTTTAGCTTCTTAGAGGGTATGGAAAGTAGACAAAGAAAACCTCCCTCTGAGGCTCTCTGTACAAAAGCATCTTTTCCTTGGAGTTTGGTACAGAATTGCACTCAATATCAAATGTGCAACTTCAATTCAAAAAAGATATGAAAAGTTTCCAAAGCAATCCATTTCCCTTAACAGCACACACATCACTTCCATGTGTGACTTCTTCCAACGTGGCAGTAAGGTTATTATAATTTTGTATATAGAATGAGTTGGGTCTTGGGGTTAATTAACTAAAACTGTGGTCATACTTACTAAAATTAAAACATAAAAACTCCATGTAGTCTACACAGAACATGCTGGGTTTAGTTGATAGATTTTCCAGTACCGCTCTAAGCTGAAGCAAGTTAATAATG
Source organism: Cladorhizidae sp. MBARI D1340-BT2 (assembly GCA_028752905.1). Classification (NCBI taxonomy): domain Eukaryota; kingdom Metazoa; phylum Porifera; class Demospongiae; order Poecilosclerida; family Cladorhizidae; species Cladorhizidae sp. MBARI D1340-BT2. The sequence continues at coordinate 10,900,606 of JAQNBH010000011.1, forward strand.
CATTGCCGAGTTAAAAGCAGACATCATCATATTAGTTGTAGACAAGCAGTGGCCTAGGTGGTTGACTTTTTTTTTAAACAGTTACAAAACTGACAATCATTTGTTCCAAACCTGGATCTATTCAGTTCCATTGTCGACAATATCTTCACCAAGCAACATATTTGTTAACACTCTAGCAAAACGTATCCTTGCAACAAACATTCATGATAAGTTTTGGCAGACGACCTTGGCATAGGAACTTGAACAATAGATCCAAGTGTGTGAATGGGGCAAACCCACTTTGTAACTTAGTTAAAAATGTTCTTCACTCAGCACAACTGCCAGTCTACGAAACTTTGTTCAGGATAGTGTTGGTAACATGAGAATTGATGTACTTTTTTACGCTGTGCAGTTTAAAATCCAACTGAAGTTGTACCTGTAGACTCATCACAAATGCAGCTGTCCATTCCATCTACAGCCACATAACCTTTATGTGATTTTAAGATATATTTGGCTTAGTGCAGAAGCATGTATCATGTAAATTATCTGACTATTAGTAGGCTTCCCTTTAACATCAGTGTGGTTATCTGACTATTAGCCTTTCATATCATTGTGTCTTCACAGCGGCTGTTAAGGCTTTTGTCTGAGATGTTTGCTAGCAACATAAGTAACTTTTCCATGCTGTCCAGTCTCCTATGCTATGCCCAACAGTAGCGGGATGGATCATTATGGATACATACTATAATTGTATGGAATAAGATATTCTAACAGTAGCCAATGATCTCTGAATAGTGCTGTTGGTTGTTGCATGGTAAGAAAAGAGCCGGATAACTTGATACAGCTGAGTTCATGGGTCTCCAGCTCATCTGCTTCAGCATAACAATGTTGATGATGTGTGGGGTCAACCACTTGATTCAGCCATTGAATATATACTCAGAGAAGGTCAACTGTACCGCACCATTCGATGTCCAATTGTAAAGCTTTTCTTAGGGTGTGGCAGCTTGTGGCTCTGAGGGATCAGGTATGAGAAGGGTCTTCTCTTCTTGGTCTTACGGTTGGTACCTGGTGGTCACTATGCATTGTGATACTGAGGCACCTAGATGGAAAACAATGATCTTTCAGTTTCTCAGCGTTTAATTCGTCAAAGGTAGTCGTCAGCTTCCTAGCTCCAGGAACCAGCTACTTAGTTCTGAGACTCCTGGGTAACTAAATAATCATCAGCTACCCAGTTCCAAGACCCTGGGTAACTTAAGCTACCCAATTCCAAATCCCCTGGGCAACTTAATAATCATCAGCTACCTAGTTACAAGACCACTGGGTAACCAACCTGAGTACTACATCAACCGAATTCACTGAGGGAAGTCAGAGCCATATCCTTCATTGAGGCTGGAATGTTGACTACTATGCTAGGAGGAATCACTCATCTTGTGAAGGAGGTTGAGTGCCATGTTCGCCATTGTGACTACACCTGGTTTCTTTCCCGAGCCAGAACATCGGTGGCTAATAGAACTGTGAATCTTGACAATTCCTTCCATCTTAGGAGGTCTTTGTCTCAGACAACCATCCATGGCATCCTCCCAGAGCATTTTAATTAACTCAAAGTTACACCCAATCGAATCTGCCAAAGTAGTTTCCAGGGGAACTTCACTAACTTGCTTGCCAAACTGCCATCTCTAAAACCTAAACTGAAATCTCTAAAACCTAATCCAGACAAGTATATAAGTAACTAGTTGATAGAACCCAGCTCCAAATTAGAATTCCATCTTCTTGAAATTTTGTTTATACCCACTTATCTATTATAAAATATTTTACTGATGCAATGTAAGGGACTAGTTATTTATCTCCTACCAGTTAAAATAGTAAATCTAGAAATTGTCAGCAAGAGAAAGAATATGGAATCCCACTAACAATATTAAGGCAGATGTCTCCTACATCTTCATACACTGACAGTGATGATCACTAAAGTGTATCGACAGAACCAGGGCTATTGTTATCCTAAGTCTGTCCTAGCACTTACAGTGCACATTTCATGATCCTTCATGAAGGCATGCAGTAGGATTGATGTTTATACAGACAAAACAAAAGTTGCTGCCTCCTAATCATGATTCCTTGCATATACTAACAACCCATTGATATATAGTTGCATGTGCAGCTAGTTCTCTCTGGATTCAAATCTGCGTCATTTTGTCGATATATCTCTTCACTATTATGACCATTCCTGTGGTTACATGAGTCCACTTTATTTTAAGGTGGATGATCTATTAGATCTATTAATATTTTTTTTACTGGTGAACATTATACAAAATAATTTTACGAAATATGTTGGATAAAAATAATTGAAACAAGAATTTAGCAATGTCAACCATGAACACCTATATAATATTGGCCTTCATTATATTCATAGGTGAAGGGAACTTTGGTCTACTTTGTAAGTCCTTGTTTCATTTCTTCTTTAATCAGCGATCCAATACTTTTTGTAGAACACTTTTGTCTTGTTTCTATTTTTTTTTAATAGAACACTTTTTTCTTTGTTTTTAAACAGAACACTTTTGTCTTGTTTCTAAATGGAACACTTTTGTCTTATTTCTATTTTTTTAAATAGAACACTTTTGTCTTGTTTTTAAATAGAACAATTTTGTCTTGTTTCTATTTGTTTCTATAGTGAAGAAGGCCACCTACAAGAAGTTACTCAGAACAGACATACGTTAATATTAACCTTGGTTATTACTATATACACATGTGCCTATGCATTTACATATACACATAGACACATGCAGCATAAGTAGCTACCTAGTTTTGTTGAAGGTCTGTTCTGTTAGCTATGATTCTCACAAGAGTAAGCTTCTGAGGAAGCCAACTGTACACAGTGTAATAAGTAGCTAGAGAGCAGCAGCAACAGCAGCAGCAACAGCAGCAGCAACAGCAGCAGCAACAGCAGCAGCAACAGCAGCAGCAGCAGAAGCAGTATCATTACCATCATCACAGCAGCAGCAGCAGTAGCAGCAGCAGCAACAGCAGCAGCAGCAGAAGCAGTATCATTACCATTATCACAGCAGCAGTAGCAGCAGCAGCAGTAGCAGCAGCAGTAGCAGTAGTAGCAGCAGCAGCAGCAGTAGCAGCAGCAGCAGCAGCAGAAGCAGCATCATTACCATCATCACAGCAGCAGCAACAGCAGCAGCAGCAGAAGCAGTGTCATTACCATCATCACAGCAGCAGCAGTAGCAGCAGCAGCAACAGCAGCAGCAGCAGAAGCAGCATCATTACCATCATCACAGCAGCAGCAGCAGCAGCAATAGTAGTAGTAGTAATAGTATCAATATTTTATTGTATTTCACAGAGGCAAATGGATCGATTAAGCAAATTATTGTTAGATAGAGTTATTCTATGGACACACTCTTGCTGTTGTTTTTGTGGCGTCAATAATATTATTGAACGTGGCCCAACTTGTTTGCTTCAACATTATAGTCATAATGATTGATCAAAGATTCACCATCTAATAACAAATTAACAAGGAATCTTCAAATGTGTTTTTGGCAAACCACAGATTGCTTCTGCCAGAATTTTCTATAGTGGTTCCTTACCTAATTATGTGACCATATAAAAGAACACATTTTATCATTTTGAACAAACTTTCAAAAGAGAGAGTTAAACTATTTGCTTTTGTAGCTAAGATATATACTACACCAGTAAGCTATGGAGAACTTGATATTAATGAAGACTATTGTAGTACTCTTCAGCATTACCAGTGTGCTGACCCAGGTATTGTAACCTCTAGTATCTAGCATTAGCAGTGTGCTCTCCAGGTATTGTAACCTCTAGTATCTAGCATTACCAGTGTGCTGACCAGGTATTGTAACCTGTAGTATCTAGCATTACCAGTGTGCTGACCCAGGTATTGTAACCTCTAGTATCTAGCATTACCAGTGTGCTGACCCAGGTATTGTAACCTCTAGTATCTAGCATTACCAGTGTGCTGACCCAGGTATTGTAACCTCTAGTATCTAGCATTACCAGTGTGCTGACCCAGGTATTGTAACCTCTAGTATCTAGCATTACCAGTGTGCTGACCCAGGTATTGTAACCTCTAGTATCTAGCATTAGCAGTGTGCTCTCCAGGTATTGTAACCTCTAGTATCTAGCATTAGCAGTGTGCTCTCCAGGTATTGTAATCTGTGGGCTGTTACAATTACTAATATTCACATCTAATCTCACAGAGTGACGTACCCTGTGATTCAATCACAAGACTCAATATGTTTCGCGTGGCTAGAAAAGCTGTTCTAAGTGGTGACGTGGAGAGATGTACGTCAGTATGTCAATGCTATTCTCTCAATGAACGGAGTAGAGCCATCAAGGATCCAAACAGAGGACCAGATGCTCAATCAGCAAACCTGCGTAGTGGAGATTTCACAGTACAGATGAGATACCTGAATGTATTCACGATATTAGGAATATTATGCCAATCAATTTTCTGCGATACGATCCGTAAGAAAAAAATGAATAATAATTTTAATAGACATGACTAACACATGGTCAATCATTTTGGGTCATTGAAATAGATATATTATAGTGTAGGTTCTGTAATCTATGGGAACTTGACCCGAGTTTAATTCTACTTGTATTAGTTGGTTAACGTACATTAGCTCTATATAATTATCTGTTACTCCTTTTTCAAAATTTAATCCCCTTCTATAATATATTAACATCTTTTGCCTTGTGTGCTTGTCCCTACAATGAGTACGGCTTCATTGGAACATTAACAAGATGCAACTACAGTTCCCCCTAGTATAGTACCTACCTCACTGCAGATACTACTACTGAGGCCATGACCACTGAAGCCACCACTGAAGCTACCACTACCGCTGAAGCTACCACTGAAGCCACCACTGCTGCATCTACCACTGAAGCTACCACTGAAGCTACCACTGAAGCTACCACTGAAGCTACCACTGAAGTCACCACTGCCGCTGAAGCTACCACTGGAGAAGAGCTCACTATTGACTCTACTACAGGCTCTGGAATGACAACAACTGTTATGTTATTTCCACCTGAATAGAGTTGACACAGATATTACATGGCAACAAACTTTAGCTATCAGTTCATATACTATCTAGCTCTAGACAATCTTGTAACAAAATAATGGAAACTCTATTGTAACTTTTGATTGATAAGATTGAAGGACAGAAATTTGCTCCAGACTCTCTTATTTTAGTGTGTCCATTAAAAATACATAAAACAGTTGGGGATTACCAGTAAAATTCCCTAGAAAACTCATCATTAATTCCAAACACTAATTGTAAACTTAACATCCATAGAAAATTGGGGGCCCTTCTCTCAGATCCCATCACATTTATAGATTAGGTAAGACTGAAGCAAAGGCCGATAGGAAAGAGGTGACTGTCATTAAGGTTTTGGGGCAAGTCGCATGCCATCTAGTGCTAGGACTGCCACAATTTTTGAGGAGCGACATCAACGAAGTTATTTCCTGAGTCAAACAAAAGTGATATGGCCTTCCAGTTTATATTGACAGTATGAGAAAACTAGTCGACTCACTGCTCACCACTGGGCAAGTTTAGCTAGCTTACCTTCATTATAAATATAAATAACTAGGTGGAAGGGAAATCATTCAGTTCTATTCAGTTTGTCCCTAAAAAATGAGTTTGACTACATTTCAGCATCCAAGACTTGGCATAAGCATGACCCTCACACAGCGCTGCTCAGTGCCATATTTAATAAGTGTTTGGCAACGGGAATATTTTTAGATGAAGTACACCCAAACTTGCCCGAATGTGGCGAAGTTTGTCACACATGCAATTTCTAGCCAAACTGAGTATGCACACGTGCAGTGTATTTAGTTACTATGTTGGCGACAATTAGTCCAAATCTTATATTTTCCATATGAATATTTTGTGTCTGAAAATAACATGGTATTGGAAAGTTCATTATAAATATACCGGTAAGAGGGATGGGGTATAAGATCTGGTATGCACAAGTGCATAATTTACATAGACACTCCCACTATTATCTAAATGCTCATTGACCACATAACCGCTTGACTTCCGAATGAGGCACATGCCAATCAGATACTTAGAAGTTGATATTTCGACATTGTTCATTTTTAAATATTATTTAGAGGCTGGCGAGGAAAGAGTTTGGGGAAGGAGGAGTGGGAAAGTGTTCTTATTGGTGCCATAGGCATCGCTCCTTGCTCTATGCCTATGCAAATCAGCCATGAAGATGAGTTATGGTAAAATAGAGAAATAAATGCTCAATTTCACTTTTTACAAACATTAATCCCACAATTCTCTCACTACATTATGACGTTCTTGCATTATAAATTATTCATATAAAGCCACTAATGTATAAATTCTTGTCTTTATCAAGGACCTAGGAAGAAGACTATGGGCAGCATCCGAGGAGCCATTATTGTTGTTCCAATTCCTGAGAGGCTCTCCGTGGCAATTCAGAGAGGTCATGCTCTCGATGCTGGGGTCAATGGGCCAACAGTCTGATGGACTTTCTGGACAATATTTAACCCTTTTTTCATTTCCATTATTATTTTTCTTGCTTTATTTTTATACATATTTTTTTCTTTCTCCATAATTATTGCATATTGCATTTACACACAGTTAAACTAGTAATGGGCTTCTTATTGACATCTTTTGTAAATGGTGTGCAACTTCTGCATGTGAGGAATGTGATTAGCAACCCCCTAAGCATCTTCTGAGGAGATTGAAGATTTCCAGCCAAATAATAATTTGATAATTGTGGGGGAAGTCCGGCTATTTGCTATGTTAGTTTTGAACACTTTGGGTGTTTACACTGGCATGTCTATGATGGGCTGTATTCTAGTCTGACAGTGATGAATACAACCAGTTAGAAGCCAAGCAACAGGTATATAGGCTGCAGTGCACTTTTACTTCCTGTTGACCATTTCTTTTTACTGTGGGCCCACTATCTCTTCAAAGACATTTCTTCCGGTGTTGAATTTGGACATCAAAGTGTAAGTACACTTCGACTTCTATAAAAGAAGTTCCAAAAAAGTCACCGAGTTCATCTGAACGGTCTTTATGGTAGTTAGACCCACAATAGGCCCAATTAAATGGTTGGCAGTTGCTCAATAAGCACTCCTGTTAAGAAATGTTTGCCAAATTGTGAATCCAAGGTTTGACTTCATCCATTAGCAAAATTCCTTCAGGCTGGTGATGCGTGCACTTGCAATATTGCACTACTTTGATTTGGATGCAGACTCCTTGTGTCTCCATGCAGGCGAGCTTGCATCTCTATCCATGGGGGTTGCATGTCTACTTTGATGGCTTACATCTTCATGCAAAAGAGTTTGCATCTCCATCCAGAGGGGCCTTACATTAATGGTTTAGGGACGACAATACCATCAAATACAAATTCTTACAAAAGCTTGAGGTCACGACTACGGAGGTCCATAGATTCTGCACACTTCAAAATATGAACTTGATATAGAGCTTAAAATAATCTATTTGTGTGCCCTCTTTAAATACTAAAACCACATTACAAAGATATACGTAAGCATGCCCGAGTTATGTGGAACCAAGATTTGGGAACTTGAAACTGTTGTGGCTCCCAATTAAAAGTGCTAGTCAGTTGAAATTACACTCAGTGGCAAGGTATATAGCCCTACTCTATGAAATGAGTGTTTCCATTAGGCGATAAACTGTAACATCGATCGAGTGGATGTGTCAGCATGCCCTATCTCACTTTATTGATGAAGGCTTCTTTTGACAAATTTCTGGCTCTTTCAGTTGATCCATGTTTTAAGGCCCTAGCCAGGTCTTCTGCTATTAACCGTGATGGTGACTGGCTGAATATCATTTCCTCTCATCATATAGTCCACTTTCAACTTAGGTATTTCAACATTGCTTGCAGTATTGGTGGGCCTCAGGATGGTGGAGGATGGTTCTCACTGCCTGCAGTATTGGCCAGGCCTCATGCAGGATGGTGGAGGATGGTTCTCACTGCCTGCAGTATTGGCCAGGCCTCAGGATGGTGGAGGATGGTTCTCACTGCCTGCAGTATATTGGCCAGGCCTCAGGATGGTGGAGGATGGTTCTCACTGCCTGCAGTATTGGCAGGCCTCAGGATGGTGGAAGATGGTGCTCATTGCCTGCAGTATTGGCCAGGCCTCAGGATGGTGGAGGATGGTTCTCATTGTCCCACTTGTAATGTGGGGATAGAGGTACAAACAGCCAGGTTGGCTGTGGGATCATATTCACCAGCATGATGTCATAAGGAATGCTATCTACTCTACTTCACAGTGTGCTGCCCTTGACCTCAGCAAGGCCATCCCTGCTCTCATCGTCCCAGGTTCCCCCATCCCTGCTCTCATCCCCCCAGGTTCCCCATCCCTGCTCTCATCGCCCCAGGTTCCCACATCCCTGCTCTCATCCCAGGTTCCCCCATCCCTGCTCTCATCGCCCCAGGTTCCCACATCCCTGCTCTCATCCCAGGTTCCCCCATCCCTGCTCTCATCCCAGGTTCCCCCATCCCTGCTCTCATCCCAGGTTCCCCCATCCCTGCTCTCATCCCAGGTTCCCCCATCCCTGCTCTCATCCCAGGTTCCCCCATCCCTGCTCTCATCCTAGGTTCCCCCATCCCTGCTCTCTCATCCTAGGTTCCTCCATCCCTGCTCTCATCCCCTCAGGTTCCCCCATCCCTGCTCTCATCCCCCAGGTTCCCCCATCCCTGCTCTCATCATCCCAGGTTCCCCCATCCATGATCTCATCCTAGGTTCCCCCATCCCTGCTCTCATCCTAGGTTCCCCCATCCCTGATCTCATCCTAGGTTCCCCCATCCCTGCTCTCATCCCAGGTTCCCCCATTCCTGCTCTCATCGCCCCAGGTTCCCACATCCCTGCTCTCATCCCAGGTTCCCCCATCCCTGCTCTCATCGCCCCAGGTTCCCACATCCCTGCTCTCATCCTAGGTTCCCCCATCACTGCTCTCATCCTAGGTTCCCCCATCCCTGCTCTCATCGCCCCAGGTTCCCCCATCCCTGCTCTCATCCTAGGTTCCCCCATCCCTGCTCTCATCCCAGGTTCCCCCATCCCTGCTCTCATCCTAGGTTCCCCCATCCCTGCTCTCATCCCAGATTCCCCCATCCCTGCTCTCATCCCAGGTTCCCCCATCCCTGATCTCATCCCAGGTTCCCACAGTCATCCAGCAGATATTTTCCTTCCTGGAAGAGAGCCCAAGCTGCTGCCCTATATGTCACTATTATTTCTACACTCTAAGACAGAACTGTCGATGGGGCTACTTCCATCTCTCAGGGCTATATATGCTCTGATTGTAGGGGCAGACTGTAAGCTAGCTACTTCCCACATTGCTGCTTGCCAGGCAGTGGGTGTTGATTCCATTCCTCTTGAGGTTGTATCCCTTGTTGGTTCGAGTGAAGATGCACTTCGAACTCTGTCTGAGATTGGCTGCCTTCTGGCTCAGAGACTAGGCATCCCTCCCTCTGAAGCTACTTGCCATCTCTTCGAAAGACTTTCTGTCTGCATGTGGAGAGATAATTCTACATGTGACTAGGTTGCCATCCTTCCATCCCTGCAGAGGTGGATGGAATCGCTTAGACTTTCCTTGTTTTAAATATGTAGCTATAATTGAAATTTATTTTATTTTTGACAGAGCAAGCCAAAGAAAATACATTAAAAAATTTATTTTTATTTTTCAGCACCCATGCTTGACCACCTAGTCTCATTTTAATGTCTCTCATTTTGTAGTAGTAAGGCTTCTTCTTGCCACTGATAGTCGTCTAGCACTTGTCAATTGGGAGCTACAGTTGCCGAGAATTCAGGCATGAAGGTTTTGAGGACCTAAATTTTGGTTGCATGTAACTTGGGTATGGTTGGAGCTATGCATATGAAAGATAGCACACAGAGAGATCTATATTTGTTCATCATCTTAGAATCATGTATTCCATGCCCTGAGAAAGTGTAGTAATCACACTGAGTAAATTCGTTGATATCAGTTTTATCACGTCCAGATTACGCGAGAAGTAGTTATCCATGACCACATAATGCACTCCTTTCCTTTCAGATGGCAACATTAGCTGCGGGACAACATGGACATACTATGACAAATGAAGCTGCAGGACAACATGGACATACTATTTGACACATTAGCTGCAGGACAACATGGACGTACTATTTGACACATGAGCTGCAAGACAACATGGACATACTATTTCACACATGAAGCTACAGGACAACATGGACATACTATTTGATACATTAGCTGCAGGACAACATGGACATACTATTTGATACATTAGCTGCAGGACAACATGGACATACTATTTGACACATTAGCTGCAGGACAACATGGACATACTATTTGACACATGAAGCTACAGGACAACATGGACATACTATTTGATACATTAGCTGCAGGACAACATGGACATACTATTTGACAAATGAAGCTGCAGGACAACATGGACATACTATTTGACACATGAGCTGCAGGACAACATGGACATACTATTTGACACATGAAGCTACAGGACAACATGGACATACTATTTGATACATTAGCTGCAGGACAACATGGACATACTATTTGACAAATGAAGCTGCAGGACAACATGGACATACTATTTGACACATGAGCTGCAGGACAACATGGACATACTATTTGACACATGAAGCTACATGACAACATGGACATACTATTTGATACATTAGCTGCAGGACAACATGGACATACTATTTGACACATGACCTGCAGGACAACATGGACATATTATTTCACACATGAAGCTACAGGACAACATGGACATCAGGCATAATGTTGAAATGACAAGGGAGTAAATTTTAAGTTTATTATTGAGAAGGTCATTGTAATTTCATCAACTTGATATTATCCAGCTCCTTGAAAGAGATTGAAAACTCGTGGAGAGAATTGAAGCAATGTCAACTGAGAGTTCATTGAGAGTTTACTGGTGCATTGATTGCCAGTGGTCCATTACAAGCTCAGCTAGCATGGACATTGGTCGAGAGCTATGTAGCTAAATATAGCATAACGTACAACTTGTAGCTAAATATAGCATAACGTACAACTTGATAGAAATATGATAACTAACTCCAGAAGGTTTCTAACATCATCAGCTGACATGTGGAGGAAGATGTATTGCTGGCATGTTGGGTAAACAAACTTTTCTCTGCCTTAATTCAGAAAGGAAGATAAGTATACCCATGCAGGCCATAAGGGGTCTGGGAAGAAGGATCCTGTGGTAGCAGGGATGAGTGAAGACATCAAGAGGGTCCGCAGGAAGTTCAACATTAGAATCCTTTTCAAATCAGGAAGAACTCTGAAGGCACAATTTAACAGAGTGAAGGATGAACTGCCAACTGGTATGTGCTTATGTATTGGGTACCATATCCCTTGCAGTTGGGGGAAGTACATATGGGAGACCAACAGAAGACTGGAGACTAGAATGAAAGAACATCAAGATAGTGTACTAAAAGGAAGTTGCATTACTGAACGTGCATCGAACAATGGACGTCTGATTTTGTGGGAGGAAGCCACCATCTTAGACTAGGCCAGAAGACAGAAAGAACTGCTGGCTCATGCTCTGTATATAGTAAAATACGATTGACTAGTAAAAAAATAGAATTTACCATACATTTACAGGACCACATGAAGACCAAGGTTTCTTGTTAATTATACTAGTGGTGTTTGTTGTCTACATTATATTAATAGGTATATAAATGGTATGAAAATATTTCATCTACATTGTATATATTAATTGGTAAAGGGTCCTGTAAATGTTGTTTGTCTACATTTTATTAATAGGTAAAGGGTCCTTTAAATGTTTGTCGCCTACATTTTATTAATAGGTAAAGGGTCATGTAAATGTCTGTTGTCTACATTTTATTAATAGGTATATACAGGGTCCTGTAAATGTTGGTTGTCTACATTGTATTGTTAGGTAAATGGTCCTTTAAATGTGGTTGTTTACATTGTATTAATAGGTAAAGGGTCCCCTGTAAAAATTTGTCGTCTACATTGTATTAATAGGTAAAAGGTCCCTTGTAAATATTTGTCATCTACATTGTATTAATAGGTAAAGGGTCCCCCTGCAAATATTTGTCACGTCTACATTGTATTAATCTAAAGGGTCCTGTAAATGTTGGCTGTCTACATTGTATTAATAGGTAAAGGGTCCCCTGTAAATATTTGTCGGCTACATTGGTAAATTCTTGTTTCCATTTAATTCTGACTTTAATTTGTTAATTTTTCTAGTTCTATTTGTTGTCTTTTTAAGCAATCACCTACAATATGTTACCAGAATCAACCCATCATAGATGCTATTATCAGACTGCCAACCTAGACAGGCTGAATCCCTGGACACATGACCTAAATTTCCCTGGACAATGGTTCACTTCCCTGGATCCACCCTCCCCTATTTTTATTAATATATGTCCCTAGTTTAAAATAAATATAAGTTCTCAAGTGGGTGAATCTGAATCAGACTGTGACTAGTTACTATCACAGGAAGTTGATTGTAAGTCAGAGGGCAGAGCAGTTGCAAGATCAGTAGTTTTGCACATTTCTGCGAGTTGCAGTCTTCACTGATTTGAGAAAATCAGCTGAAGAGGATAGCTATCGTCAAACAGGTTTTCTATTTTTAATTTTGGCGCTTAATAAATCACATAATTTTATTGTTGTAGGATCTAACCTCATTCTGTGGTCAGTTACGATCTTGCCAAACAGCCTTCCAGGACAGAACAGGAATGTTGAAGTACCAGTGGCTTTTTAGCAAGCTGTGCAAGCATACCAAACACTTCCTTGATCAGGCACACTCTTTATTTCAGCCATAGCACCCCAAAAATAATATTTAGGGTCAAACTTTAGAAGTTGGCTATCAGAGCAAGCTTGAAAATCTTGAAATTCAATTGTGAGCATATCAATTTCATCTGTCGTAAATTAAGCGAGTCACAAAATCAATTATTCCGCTGACAGTTGACATTGTGTGATTTCGAGGGTCAAGAACCACTAGTTCTTGATGGTTTTATCTTTAAAAGGAAACTTATTGAGTTGACACTTGTTTCATAATAAGCACATATATAATATATACATGAGGATATAACTGACGTTCAACATGTTCCAGCAACTTCATCCTCAAGTTCCATCAAAAGTAGCCTTGCAGATGTGCCAATACCAAGCTCATCATCTTCAACTTGATTGTTTCGCTCACAATAACAATCTCTTTTATAACTTCAGGTGTGATAAATTGCTGATAAATTCATGAGACCCGGGTGTCTGGACCAATATGACTTGCACTTGTCTGCGACTGTAGAACATTTGCTGAGACATTTTAAAGCAAATGATACAAATGACGAAAGAACTTTGTAAGTGGATCCTCTTTATTATTTGTCAATTCGATAAACACACTCATTAGCATTCGACCTTTCAGCTTCAAGGTCAAAGCAAGTATAAAGAGAGGCCATTTCTCAATAAGCCATTAGACGCAAACTTTCCAAACTGAGCCAGAGTGGTAGAATGTTTTATATCTTCAAACTCATCTTCCATTTCTGAGTTTACAGTCCATCTTTTTGATGAATATTTAAAGTGATACGAAATATCAATGAGAAGGTTATCAAGTGACACTGGTAGTTTCTTTAAGCCTTGCAGGAGCACAGCAGGCAGATGTGCAACCGAGACTGAATGTTTTTGTTTAATTCTACTTAAGACAGAACTATTTTTCTCAACCATTATGATGTATAACTAGACCATGGGCTATTATGAGAATCTAATTCCTCTGATAAAGCATTAAACAGAGCTTGTGTTGTGGCTATATTATAGGTAGGCATTGCTATATAAGAGTTGTGAGATGGAACAATGTGCACTTCCATCCCAGAATCTTACCATTATTGCAAAGAAATTTCGCAAATCTTGGTCATTGTCCCCATCACTAAGGATAGAAAAAGGACCTGATGCACAAGCTTCAATTACTTTTTTAAATTTTATTATTCAGTACAGGAGCAAGAGCAGATTCTATGATGGCTTGTGTCTTCACAAGAAAATCCTTCAACAATTTTGCTGTCCATAAACATTTGTAAGTGGTCTGCAGTAGAAAATGCCAGGTTATGCTCAGCGGTTGTGAATGCAGCTGTAGTAAGTTGCTTATTGAGTGATGGCTTCTTTTCACTTACTAAAGATGTCGTGGTACTTAGATTAGTGAAAGATTTGGCACCATCCTTGTGGCATTTACTTTCCATGCGGCATTTCACATCGCACAATCCTCCTCTAGCTAGTTAGAAATCAATAACAGCTGCTGCAATCGGCGTAGAACTTGATCCCCTGTCACTTGATGACATGTGGTCGCATGACCATTCAGTCTTTCCATTTACAAAGTCCTTTTCTTTGGTGGTTCCTCCATAACTACAAGACTCAAGAGCAGCTAATCCTACAGAGAAAGCATGTGGCCCGACTATAAAGTGCTGACTGGGTCAAATGATCATGATGCAGTGTTTGCAGTTATGTCATATATATTAACAAGGTAAATCTTGTAGTTTGGCACATTAATGATTAGCACGTGCTTTATACATGCAACAAGTACACAGTGAATTTATGATTATGGCCATACACCTAAAATCCGTAGTTAATACCTGGACCCATGGACAAAATTGTGAAAAGGGTAAAATCTCTGGACTGTCCGGGGCATCCGTGGATGGTTGGCAGCTATGTATTATCTACCATATGATTGCTCTAGTAGACACACATGCCCATTTATTCATATGATACAAAACACATGCACTATAAGTAGGTATCTGGTTTTGTTGAAAGCCCGAGCTGTTACTATTGTCGCAGAAGTAAACTTTTGAGCGAACTAACACATCACTTCTTAGTCAGAAAACATGCAACTGCTTGCTGACTCAACAAGGACTCAATATTATATGTTCATAAAGCATGACTATGACATTGATACCCCTTTACCGAACTTGGGGTGTTTGACTGAGAAGAAAAATAGACAACCAATGTGTTAGTGTTAATGCAGTTTGGAGTATTTTATTATGACAAATTTTGTGTCAAGTCATTTCCTAGAAAGATACATGATGGACGATTAGCGGTGGCGAAAAATGGTCCTTTTGGAATCTTCTATATATATATAGCAGTAAAATTTTGACAAGTGGACATATTATGTGTGAAGAAAAAAAATTATTGCAGATAGACAGACACAAGACCCTGAAGGTGGAAATTTAAGTTGAGCAGTTTTTGGGGATCCTCATTTACTACCAACACGAAGGATTCAAGGTGTGCTCAAAATCATACCCACCAATCATATGAAGACATATGATACTAAGAAGCTGCCAAAGTCAGTTTTAGTTGATCTTTGGGCTATTACAAGATCTTGAAAAACAATTTTTCGTTTTTTTAATTTTTTTAAGCAAAATTCAAGGCATGCCAAAGCATTTTTGTGGTCAAAATCTGCAGAAAACACCATTTAGGATATTAATTGCTGAAGTCAAATTATAAACTAATTTTTTGGCCGTTTAAAATAGAGGTAAAACCAACATAGGGAGGTTCTGTCACGACAAATTTGTTCCCCCCATATTTGGTTCCCCCTGGAACTTTTTCTTTGAAAAATACGTTCCGCCTGGAACTTTTTACTTGAAAAATACTTCCGCCTGGTTGAAAAAAATTCCCTCTTGAAAAATAAAGGGCTAGGGCGAGGGCAAGGGTTAGGGCTAGGGTGGGAACAAAATTTTCAATAAGGGGGAACAACTTTTGGGGGGGAACAAATTAAACGTTACAGTTCAACTTCAACTGCTAAATAAGCAAGACAACAAATGTGTTTTATTAAAAAATAAATTTTTATAAAAATTGGTACTGATGAAAGAAATGTAGACAACATTAGACGACCCTTTACCTAATACAACTCGGGCGGGATAGACGATGTCAAACATAGCTAACCAACCGTCTAAACTCTTTATAACTATAATATTAACTAGTCGACCGCACACCGCTTCTCAGAAAGAGTCCAGTCCACCTCCACAACTGCCAAATCAGCCATTGAACGCGTTCGCCCCGCCCAATTCAGGTATAGAGTTATAGGTCTTCATTCTGGTAAAGGGTCACTGCATTGGTAAACTGCTTATAAGAAAGCATAACACTAGAACTAACCAATCATACGTGTTGGTTTTGTTGAAGGTCCGCTCATTTCCGTGCAGTCAACTACTGTCACACACACGATAAGCTTATACACGTGCATTATGCTAGTTACCTGGTTTTGTTTAAAGGTCTGTGATGTTTATTATTCTGTGATGTTTATTATTATCACAAGAGTAAAGTTCTGAGCTAACCAAACTGATCACTTCGTGGAATGAAAACATGCAGTTGCTTGCTGACTCAGGCGCAATACTATATGTGCGCCAGCGTGTCCGTGACGTTATCCTCAATTTTCTGGTGTTGTGCAATGTATGGGACAGTTTTGGAGAACACCATGACTGTCCCGGAATTATTACGTACCTGACCCTCTTGGCAAAATATGAGGAGCGTAAGTGATAAAGAGGAGAAAAGGACTTTTTTGTGTACGAGGAAGGGAAGGGGGTAAGGCGAGAGGAACATGGCTTAGAAATAAAATATAAACCGCCGTGGGTCCCTTTAAGGCTGAAGCATTATGATGTTCATGTGTGGTAGAGAAACAGGTTTGTGTCTTAGTGCATGTCACTGTAGTACCCCACCACATGGAGGTCACCATTGCTACGTGCTTCCCTCCCAGATATCTATATCAAGGCAAGTTTACTATAATTCGGAAGACGCACTAGATAATACAATGGCTATAGGACTGTCGTCAATGCCGCAGCTTGAATATCCATGAGAGGTCTAAAAACCCTGGACTCAACCCTGTACTATAATAGCATGAGGTGGGTAAGAACATTGAACCTTCATGACGATACTGGATTGACATACTTGAAAGGTAATGGTCAAGTTATAAATTCTACACACTCTTTACACAAAAAAAAGATGGAAAAAAATGGGGGGAAAAGCAGAAAAGCATGTTAACCAGCAATATTGCACTAACTGTGACTTCATGAGCCAATTTAGTAATTAGAGTTGGAGACCACACCCACTATAGATAGAACACATTGCAGTTCAGTTCTTTTGTGCCAGCGTCATTAACAGAATCGGCAGCTAATAATTATGCTAAACAAAGCTCAATTGCAGACCACACCTTACAGACTGGTCAAATAATATTGAGTCTCTAGTGCGAACAAATGATACACTGTGGACCCACCTTAAAATGGTAGCAAGGAGAAAGAATTTAGTGATGGGTCTGACTATGTAGGAACTATCATTGGACAAGAGTCTCAAGCCAATAGAACAGGAATTGGATGCTAATAACAGGACAAGCCAAAACTAAGCATGCTTAGGGTCGGTATCGGCAATACACTCAAAAACCTGGTAAAGTATTTTCACTTAAATCAATGATGATCTTCACCACATGGCACTTACAGGATGGAAATAAGTGGTAATTAATAGAACAGTTAACACTCAATTGAACAGATTTTTAAGTTTGTGATATCAAAAGTTGAGCGAATGTCTCTACCTTCTTCTTCCCCCGGACTTCTTCCATAAGTAGAGGACACTCGGTCAAATGAAAATCCTCATACAAGTCATGTATCTAAACCATACCGAGTTAATCAACATACCGAGTTAATAAATATACCAAGTTAATCAACATATCAAGTTAATCAACATACCAAAAGTTAATAAAGTTAATAAACGTAAATAAATGTAGCCAGTTAATCAACATACCAAATTAATCATCGTACCAAGTTAGTTAATAAACATTCAAGTTAATAAACGTACCAAGTTAATAAGAGTAGAAATAAAACCTCAATGAACTCTCAGTTGACACACAATAATGTTCTCAATAATCAACTGAAATTGTATTCTCTCGACATTTTGATGCTCTAGCCTTCATATACCCACACACACACATGCATGTGCACACTCACACACGCATGTGCACACTCACACACACGCATGTGCACACTCACACACACACATGCATGTCCATGTTGATGAAAGTGCGTGGCCAGTGCTACGATGGTTGCAGCACAATGGCAGGAGCAAGGGGTGTGGCTGCTAAGACTCAGGCAATGGAGCCTAAAGCACTTTTTACCCGCTGTTAAGGGGGGACTGTACCGCAGAAAAAGCACAGGTTTATAAATCGCCAAAACTTTTTTTCTATACATTCTATGCAGATTTAAAAAAATGCATGTTGTTCCTTATGGTTTGTGCTTCCTAATGATATTTTGAATGTCTCTACAGATATATTTTCTTAGAAGATACATCAAGATTCCCCCCAAAAAGTGACCATTATCAGCTCTGCAATCATAACTGCCCCAGTTTTCAAGATGAAAGTCCCACACTTGGGTCAGCTGAAAGCAGAGGGAAAAATCTAAGGTATGTAAGAAACTGATTATCAATAACCATCGTGGTTGCTGAGTGGCAAGCATCCCCCAAACCTCACACTTCAAATGACCATAACTTATCAACACTTGTAGTAATTAAACTTCTGTTTCTTAGATTCCTTAGAGAATTAGAAGAGCTATTCAGTGATATACAAAAAAAAAATTCAGTGAAGCATAGGAAAGTTATGAGCGTTACTACAACCAAAAAAACAAGATTTTTTAAAAAATAAGGAAACATTGGTCAAGTTATATAGGGCAATGCAGACATATTTTCTCGTAAGACACATCAAGATCCCTAAAAAGGTTGACCTAACTTGCAGAAAAGTTCATAACTGTCCTAATTATCAAGAACAAAGTCAGAGATTTGGTCAGGAGGCCCTAATCTGCAATGCATGAACAGATTATCAATAAATGCTGTGGTTTTGAGTGGCAGGCCGCAGCTTTGGCAAATGGAAAACACCAGGGAAAATCTCAAACCTTACCACTTCAAATCACTATAACTTGCCAATACTTATAGTACTTAAAAATTTGGCACATACATTAGACAGATAATTAGAAGAGCTATTCAGAGATATAAAAATTATCGTGTTTTAGTGAAGTTTAGGAAAGTTATGAGCTTTACGGCCAAAAAACAAGATTTTTTGGAAAAAATGAGAAAAATATAGTTAAGGCAAATATCATGCAATATGTGTTCTCTTTGTAGTTTCTTGATCTGTTACATGGACAATGAAAGAAGAAGGAAAAAAAGAAGGGGAAAAAACTGTCTAATTTTTGACGTATAGTCCCCCCTTTTAAGGGCACGCACTTAACTTAATGGGTTAATGATGCAACCAAGTAGTCGTCCATCTTGAAATATTGCGTGGATACTTGCTTTGAATTGGAAAGTTCTCTCCAAAATGAGAAGCAATGCTAAACCTTATTAAAGAAGAAACAGGTACTGAGGTAGTGATGCTCTATCAATTCGTATTCTACGTCCCATTAGATGGACAGTACCAAGTGAGCCACTTGCTAGCATTAGATATATCCAACTACGCTGAGTTACAGTTTTGTGGGAGAGAGCACTGCTAAGTACATCAGACACAGATGTGAAAGTTAGAATTCGTGGCTTTGAAAGTCAGATGCATGCAGAAGTTTCAATTCCTATTTGGTTTATTGCCTCTCGGAAATGATTTTGCGACATCTTGCATACCTGAACCATGTTATCTTACACACACACACATTCATTTACAATAGAGTTTGTATGTATCATGTGTAAGCAATTGTTGGTTCTGTACATAAGTAGCTACTAGTATTTACTTCAACAATTTTTTTATTATTATTTTTTTATTATTAAAAAAAAAGGTCCTGCTTCCGGTGACATCTCAGAGGATTCAGAATATACTGCCAGCAACACTTGGTGGCCATTGCATCATCATATTATTAGTTAGTGAATCTGTAACCTATTACTTAGTGAATCGATGGCCTAAATAGAGTATCAGTTAGTGAATCTGTAACCTATTACTTAGTGAATCCATGGCCTAAATAGAGTATCAGTTAGTGAATCTGTAACCTATTACTTAGTGAATCCACAGCCTAAATAGAGTATCAGTTAGTGAATCTGTAACCTATTACTTAGTGAATCCATGGCCTAAATAGAGTATTAGTTAGTGAATCTGTAACCTAAATAGAGTATTAATTAGTGAATCTCGAACCTGGTACTCCTTTCTGGTTACCTTCAAGTCTGCACATAGGAGACTCTTAATATACAAGTGTAAACTAAGCACACATTGGATGAGGGATGTAGCACGGGCCATAAGCAGAGACTAAGGTGGAGTTGGAAGCTCTTGACACTGTTTACAACAGGCATGGTCAGCACTGTATACAACAGGCATGATGGTAGCACTGTATACAACAGGCATGGTGGTAGCACTGTATACAACAGGCATGGCACTGTATACAACAGGCATGTGGGTGTCACTTTCATGTGTACTTCAAGCACATGGTAAAGAAAAATGAATATAGAAGTGGCAGCTCCTGGCATAAGAGCTGGTGTGATGATGACGCCCCTAGATGTTATCTTACATATAAGCAACCTTGATAGTCATATGGTCGTTCTCGGGTGCCAGTGCTACAATCCAAGCGCATAATATGATATTATTATGATTCGGTGTGAACTGTTTTGCATGAGTAAGCATCAGTTAAGCTATTGCCAGTGAATAGTTCAAGGAAGAAGGCAGATTAAAAGTCAAAATGAATGGTTAAGGACCATAACTTATTCTAGGTTTAGTACAAAAAATTGATCTCTCTGTGTTCTTTAAAATGGATACATGTCTTGCCTGCCGGAAGTATGGCCAAGCCTAACCCTGTTAAACAGTTGCCAGCTCTGCGAGGTGTATGAAGGTCTGTATTGTGCTGATGTGCCTGTGGACACAGATATTACAAGTCTCTACTCATTCCTATCACTTCTTCCATTCACTCTGCACCCTCACATTTAAAAGGCACAGAGAAGCCATCTTCCACGCTAGAATCACATATATACATGGGGAGAGGGAGGAATAAGTCACACAGTTTGTGAAACCTAGATTATCAATTAGTGTGGAGCATGAAACCCATTCATGATCTCAACCGACAAGACCAAACCAAGTGTGAGAAGTGTTCCTCTATGGGACATATTTTTGTGGTCCCTCAACTGAAAGTTCATTTATTTTCAACCCCCAATCACCTAAAATATTAAAAGCGGTTGAAAAAGACAAAATCAGGATAAACTTACACGCAAGGACGCATTTTGTCAACCATTACTCACCATGGTTCTGCACGCTAAACTCAATGCAAGCTGTTTACTACCTAGGCTGTATCTAACCAAATACTTATAGCTATGGCAAGATTTCAGAACGCAGCATCACCATCGACCCCTTCAACCAAACGACCTCTTCAACCAAAAAAATAGTGGCCATGTGGCTAGCAATTGTTCTGAGTGCAAATTGTAGGAGCAGAGAAAACTCATTGTCTTCCACAGAGTAGTCATCAATAAAAAATTTAATGACTTCAGCTATATAAGCGTGTTAGAGAAACAAAAATGTATCGAAAGAGCTGTTTAGTTTGTTCTCAGGACAAACTCGCCTATCAACAGTGCTAATCTGATGTCTAGGGACCCAAAGTGATGAAGACGACACCATACTCTATCCACTTGTAGTATGATGCTGACACATGTCAAGCTATTATGAGGAGTTAAAATTATATATTAAAAACCATCCTGTTAATCATTGTTTGTCCAGGTCATATTGTTTGTCCAGGTCATATTCCCCATGAGGTCATCTCAGAGAGATATTATATAAACGCACTACTTTGATATCAGCAATCCAGCAAGATCTATATAGAACATTTTTGTTTGTCAAACTTCCATTACAGGTAGATTGAACCTTAGTTATATTTGTTTTGTACTATTTCTACTTGGATTCAATGCCCTGTAATCGATAGATTCGTTCCTTTCTCTAGATCTACAAATTCAATAGAATGTGCTCCAGAATTTATTTAATTGCTTGCATTCAGGTTAGGAAAGTTGTAACACTAAACACTAACACAGACTGGACAGCACAGGACCATCAAGTGTACCAATTAAACACAGAGCTGTGTGTGTGTGTGTGTCTGTGTGGGAGGTGGGTGGGAGGGGGGGGGGCATGAATCTGAGATGGAGGCACTCACAAGCTGGGATATGACTAGTGAGAAATCTGTGGCCAGTACCGAGGCTATATAGGACTAGGAGGGGGCTAGAGACTGTCCTGTCCTTGTTCTATTGGAAGTCTATTATGCAGCATTTCCCATGGAATGATGTATTAAGGAAAATGACTGGAAGCCGTCATATATATATATATATATATATATATATATTATATATATATCAACAACAAAAAAAACCCCAGAAAAAAAGACAATTGCATGTAGAATCAGTCTGTATAATATTGAACACAATTTTATATGGTAAAGGGTCATCTAATTGTGCAGGGCAGTCTCATCCATTTCTTTACATCTCTCTCTTTTTAAATATAGAGTTAAACACATTCTCACCTTATGTTTTATTTTTGTGTTGTGTTTGTTTCTATATAAAATCGTTGAAGTTGGGGAAGGTCTGGTGTGGCAATATTTAAAAGTGCTCGAGTCGAAAGTCCAGAAATATCAGCGCCCAACTCTAAGTTCTGTAAAGTAGGAGTTTATGGAACTCCAGCATGAATATCTTCTTTTCTAACTTGTTCTTATACTCTCTACAAGTCAGTCCATATATACAATATCTGGCTGTTATTAACATTGTTGTATTTTCTTAGTAGAGTCGGTCCCTTGGTAGAGTTTCAGCTGCAGCATCCTTAACAGACTTTTTAATGGTTGCACAGGAGAACTTCACAAACCAAACAGCAGATTCTTACAGGCTCTGGCGTTCACTTTCTCTATATACATGCCTTACACATCTTGACATTTTTCTGTAATTGAGAAAAAGTTAGTTGTGGCAAGGGGTTAGAATTATTTTATGCAAGTTACGTTAGGTCAAGAACATCGATACATCGATATATGTATATAGTTCACATTATTCACTTTCCCCCCAAATCTACCAATTATGCGCTCTTGGTGAAGCATTCAAGGCAAGCTGGAAGTATTTTTGTAGCTTAAGTATTGGCTGAAACAAGCCATTTATTCTGCTAAGAAGTGCCTCTGTGATTTTAGCTGAAATAAGAACTTTATTTGTTGTTGTTGTTGTTGTTCTGTTTTAAGTGTGTCCCATTTTGAACACAAGGAGTGTTAATCTGCTGTCTGGCTGCATATATATGTTTACATGATGTCTCTCAGTGGCAGTCCAGTGGGGGAATGCCCTGTCTGTTTTGGGGTCGGTCGGGAGTTGAACTTGTTAGCTTTTTAGTTATTTATTTATGTATTTATTGTTAATTATTTTGGTATTTTTGTAATCGATTATTATATAACTATATAGCATATATTATTATTATTAATTTATATATATTTATTATGATTATTATCATTATGATGACATAAATTAATGATCAGTTTGAGTAACATTTGAGTGCTCTAATTAGACACTTTTATAATTGAAAGATTGTATAATCATGTTTTTGAAGTTTCGATCAAGTTATGAAGTTATTGTGTGCCTTTAGTATTCTAGCAGCTCTTGTGTACAGCTGCAATTCAGTGATCAATGATGAGGATGGCTGCATGTTGTAGAGCTAAAATTGCCATTGACTGGCTATCAGACAAACTTGACTATGCTCTGATAACTATTAATGTCATGGATCTTCATACTGGACATCAGAAAATGCTTTACACACATTCTGCCTACAGGCCAGTGGAAATACTAATGGATCTAATCTACTGCTGCGATGATTTAAATGCCACACATTGTTCATTTAACTAACCATAGAGTATATATGTAGAAAGTGCTCTGATGCAGTAGGCACCCACGATCCT
The DNA here is from genome assembly GCA_028752905.1 of Cladorhizidae sp. MBARI D1340-BT2. NCBI lineage: Eukaryota > Metazoa > Porifera > Demospongiae > Poecilosclerida > Cladorhizidae > Cladorhizidae sp. MBARI D1340-BT2. Next base: position 10,924,487 of record JAQNBH010000011.1, read on the forward strand.
TGATATTTGGTCTGGACTAAGCTCCCATTCCCAAAGCAAATACTCACTGATATTTTCAATGACATACGATTAAGCTTGGCATATCCAAGTGTACACTAACAGTACATTAAAAAAACAACTTACAATAGCTGAGGGAAAGGATAAATAATCTAGATTGTTTCTGATACAGTGTATATACCTACTTCAAAATGGATGTAGGGGAAAACAATGACAGGTCTGACAGGTCTGACAGGTCTGACTTGCTGTTGCCTCAGCGATGCCGCTCATGTCCAAAACTCGGAAAACCAACTAACACTGGATGAAGAAGTGGAACACTTATAATTGACTTTTAGCATTCTTAGAGGGTATGGAAAGTAGACAAAGAAAACCTCCCTCTGAGGCTCTCTGTACAAAAGCATCTTTTGCTTGGAGTTTGGTACAGAATTGCACTCAATATCAAATGTGCAACTTCAATTCAAAAAAGATATGAAAAGTTTCCAAAGCAATCCATTTCCCTTAACAGCACACTCATCACTTCCATGTGTGACTTCTTCCAACGTGGCAGTAAGGTTATTATAATTTTGTATATAGAATGAGTTGGGTCTTGGGGTTAATTAACTAAAACTGTGGTCATACTTACTAAAATTAAAACATAAAAACTCCATGTAGTCTACACAGAACATGCTGGGTTTAGTTGATAGATTTTCCAGTACCACTCTAAGCTGAAGCAAGTTAATAATGCACTGCCGAGTTAATAGCAGACATCATCATATTAGTTGTAGACAAGCAGTGGCCTAGGTGGATGACTTTTTTTTTTACAGTTACAAAACTGACAATCATTTGTTCCAAACCTCAGTTCCATTGTCGACAATATCCTCACCAAGCAACATATTTGTTAACACTCTAGCAAAACTTTTCCTTGCAACAAACATTCATGATAAGTTTTGGCAGACGACCTTGGCATAGGAACTTGAACAATAGATCCAAGGGTGTGAATGGGGCATACCCACTTTGTAGCTTAGTTAAAAATGTTCCTCAATCAGCACAACTGCCAGTCTACGAAACTTTGTTCAGGATCGTGTTGGTAACATGAGAATTGATGTACTTTTTTATGCTGTGCAGTTTAATCCAACTGAAGTTGTACCTGTAGACTCATCACAAATGCAGCTGTCCATTCCATCTACAGCCACATAACCTTTATGTGATTTTAAGATATATTTGGCTTAGTGCAGAAGCATGTATCATGTAAATTATCTGACTATTAGTAGGCTTCCCTTTAACATCAGTGTGGTTATCTGACTATTAGTAGGCTTCCCTTTCATATCATTGTGTCTTCACAGTGGCTGTTAAGGCTTTTGTCTGAGATGTTTGCTAGCAACATAAGTAACTTTTCCAGCTGTCCAGTCTCCTATGCTATGCCCAACAGTAGCGGGATGGATCATTATGGATACATACTATAAATTGTATGGAATAAGATATTCTAACAGTAGCCAATGATCTCTGAATAGTGCTGTTGGTTGTTGCATGGTAAGAAAAGAGCCGGATAACTTGATGCAGCTGAGTTCATGGGTCTCCAGCTCATCTGCTTCAGCATAACAATGTTGATGATGTGTGGGGTCAACCACTTGATTCAGCCATTGAATAATATATACTCAGAGAAGGTCAACTGGACCACACCATTCGATGTCCAATTGTAAAGCTTTGCTGAGGGTGTGGCAGCTTGTGGCTCTGAGGGACCAGGTATGAGGAGGGTCATCTCTTCTTGGTCGTACGGTTGGTACCTGGTGGTCACTATGCATTGTGATACTGAGGCACCTAGATGGAAAACAATGATCTTTCAGTTTCTCAGCGTTTAATTCGTCAAAAGTAGTCGTCAGCTTCCTAGCTCCAGGAACCAGCTACTTAGTTCTGAGACTCCTGGGTAATAATAATCATCAGCTACCCAGTTCCAAGACCCTGGGTAACTTAAGCTACCCAATTCCAAATCCCCTGGGCAACTTAATAATCATCAGCTACCTAGTTACAAGACCACTGGGTAACCAACCTGAGTACTACATCAACCTAATTCACTGAGGGAAGTCAGAGCCATATCCTTCATTGAGGCTGGAATGTTGACTACTATGCTAGGAGGAATCACTCATCTTGTGAAGGAGGTTGAGTGCCATGTTCGCCATGGTGACTACACCTGGTTTCTTTCCCGAGCCAGAACATCGGTAGCTAATAGAACCGTGAATCTTGACAATTCCTTCGTCTTTGTCTCAGACAACCATCCATGGCATCCTCCCAGAGCATTTTAATTAACTCAAAGTTACACCCAATTGAATCTGCCAAAGTAGTTTCCAGGGGAACTTCACTAACCTGCTTGCCAAACTGCCACCTCTAAAACCTAAACTGAAATCTCTAAAACCTAATCCAGACAAGTATATAAGTAACTAGTTGATAGAACCCAGCTCCAAATTAGAATTCCATCTTCTTGAAATTTTGTTTATACTCACTTATCTATTATAAAATATTTTACTGATGCAATGTAAGGGACTAGTTATTTATCTCCTACCAGTTAAAATAGTAAATCTAGAAATTGTCAGCAAGAGAAAGAATATGGAATCCCACTAACAATATTAAGGCAGATGTCTCCTACATCTTCATACACTGACAGTGATGATCACTAAAGTGTATCGACAGAACCAGGGCTATTGTTATCCTAAGTCTGTCCTAGCACTTACAGTGCACATTTCATGATCCTTCATGAAGGCATGCAGTAGGATTGATGTTTATACAGACAAAACAAAAGTTGCTGCCTCCTAATCATGATTCCTTGCATATACTAACAACCCATTGATATATAGTTGCATGTGCAGCTAGTTCTCTCTGGATTCAAATCTGCGTCATTTTGTCGATATATCTCTTCACTATTATGACCATTCCTGTGGTTACATGAGTCCACTTTATTTTAAGGTGGATGATCTATTAGATCTATTAATATTTTTTTTACTGGTGAACATTATACAAAATAATTTTACGAAATATGTTGGATAAAAATAATTGAAACAAGAATTTAGCAATGTCAACCATGAACACCTATATAATATTGGCCTTCATTATATTCATAGGTGAAGGGAACTTTGGTCTACTTTGTAAGTCCTTGTTTCATTTCTTCTTTAATCAGCGATCCAATACTTTTTGTAGAACACTTTTGTCTTGTTTCTATTTTTTTTAATAGAACACTTTTTTCTTTGTTTTTAAACAGAACACTTTTGTCTTGTTTCTAAATGGAACACTTTTGTCTTATTTCTATTTTTTTAAATAGAACACTTTTGTCTTGTTTTTAAATAGAACAATTTTGTCTTGTTTCTATTTGTTTCTATAGTGAAGAAGGCCACCTACAAGAAGTTACTCAGAACAGACATACGTTAATATTAACCTTGGTTATTACTATATACACATGTGCCTATGCATTTACATATACACATAGACACATGCAGCATAAGTAGCTACCTAGTTTTGTTGAAGGTCTGTTCTGTTAGCTATGATTCTCACAAGAGTAAGCTTCTGAGAAGATCAACGATACACATGTGTAATAAGTAGTTACCTCATTTTATTGAAAATTTGTGCTGTTAACTAAGTTTCTACTAAGTTTCTCAAAAGAGTAAGCTTCTGAGGAAGCCAAATGTACACAGTGTAATAAGTAGCTAGACAGCAGCAGCAGTAGCAGTAGCAGCAGCAACAGTAGCAGCAGCAGTAGCAGCAGCAGCAACAGCATCAGCAGCAACAGTAGCAGCAGTAGCAGCAGCAGCAACAGCATCAGCAGCAACAGTAGCAGCAGCAGTAGCAGTAGCAGCAGCAGTAGCAGCAGCAGCAACAGCATCAGCAGCAACAGTAGCAGCAGTAGCAGCAGCAGCAACAGCATCAGCAGCAACAGTAGCAGCAGCAGTAGCAGTAGCAGCAGCAGCAGCAACAGTAGCAGCAGCAGCAGTAGCAGCAGCAGTAGCAGCAGTAGCAGCAGCAGCAACAGTAGCAGCAGCAGTAGCAGCAGCAATAGCAGTAGCAGCAGCAGCAGTAGCAGCAGCAGTAGCAGCAGTAGTACCAGCAGCAACAACAGCAGCAGCAGAAGCAGCATCATTACCATCATCACAGCAGCAGCAGTAGCAGCAGCAGCAGCAGCAGCAGTAGCAGCAGCAGTAGCAGCAGCAGTAACAGCAGCAGCAGCAGAAGCAGCATCATTACCATCATCACAGCAGCAGCAGCAGCAGCAGCAATAGTAGTAGTAGTAATAGTATCAATATTTTATTGTATTTCACAGAATCGATTAAGCAAATTATTGTCTCAGAGCACTAGATAGAGTTATTCTATGGACACACTCTGGCTGTTGTTTTTGTGGCGTCAATAATATTATTGAACGTGGCCCAACTTGTTTGCTTCAACATTATAGTCATAATGATTGATCAAAGATTCACCATCTAATAACAAATTAACTTCAAATGTGTTTTTGGCAAACCACAGATTGCTTCTGCCAGAATTTTCTATAGTAGTTCCTTAACTAATTATGTGACCATATAAAAGAACACATTTTATCATTTTAAACAAACTTTCAAAAGAGAGAGTTAAACTATTTGCTTTTGTAGTTAAGATATATACTACACCAGTAAGCTATGGAGAACTTGATATTAATGAAGACTATTGTGGTACTCTTCAGCATTACCAGTGGGCTGACCCAGGTATTGTGCCTCTAGTATCTAGCATTACCAGTGTGCTCTCCAGGTATTGTGACTTCTAGTATCTAGCATTACCAGTGTGCTCTCCAGGTATTGTAACCTCTAGTATCTAGCATTAGCAGTGTGCTCTCCAGGTATTGTAACCTCTAGTATCTAGCATTACCAGTGTGCTCTCCAGGTATTGTAATCTCTAGTATCTAGCATTAGCAGTGTGCTCTCCAGGTATTGTAATCTGTGGGCTGTTACAATTACTAATATTCACATCTAATCTCACAGAGTGAAGTACCCTGTGATCCAATCACAAGATTCAATATGTTTCGCATGGCTAGAAGAGCTGTTCTAAGTGGTGACGTGGAGAGATGTGCATCAGTATGTCAATGCTATTCTCTCAATGAACGGAGTAGAGCCATCAAGGATCCAAACAGAGGACCAGATGCTCAATCAGCAAACCTGCGTAGTGGAGACTTCACAGTAGAGATTCACATGAATGTATTCACGATATTAGGAATATTATGCCAATCAATTTTCTGCGATCCGATCCGTAAGAAAAAAATTAACAATAGTTTTAATAGACATGACATTACACACTAACACATGGTCAATCATTTTGGGTCATTGAAATGGAGTGTAGGTTCTGTAATCTATGGGAACTTGACTAATTCTACTTGTATTAGTCGGTTAACGTACATTAGCTATATATAATTATCTGTTACTCCTTTTTCAAAATTTAATCCCCTTCTATAATATATTAACATCTTTTGCCTTGTGTGCTTGTCCCTACAATGAGTACGGCTTCATTGGAACATTAACAAGATGCAACTACAGTTCCCCCTAGTATAGCACCTACCTCACTGCAGATACTACTACTGAGGCCATGACCACTGAAGCCACCACTGAAGCTACCACTGAAGCTACCACTACTGCATCTACCACTGAAGCTACCACTGAAGCCACCACTGCTGCATCTACCACTGAAGCTACAACTGAAGCTACCACTGAAGCTACCACTGAAGCTACCGCTGAAGCTACCACTGAAGTCACCACTGCCGCTGAAGCTACCACTGGAGAATAGCTCACTATTGACCCTACTACAGGCTCTGGAATGACAACAACTGTTATGTTATTTCCACCTGAATAGAGTTGACACAGATATTACATGGCAACAAACTTTAGCTATCAGTTCATATACTATCTAGCTCTAGACAATCTTGTAACAAAATAATGGAAACTCTATTGTAACTTTTGATTGATAAGATTGAAGGACAGAAATTTGCTACAAACTCTCTTATTTTAGTGTGTCCATTAAAAATACATAAACAGTTGGGGATTACCAGTAAAATTCCATAGAAAACTCATCATTAATTCCAAACACTAATTGTAAACTTAACATCCATACAAAATTGGGGGCCCTTCTCTCAGATCCCATCACATTTATAGATTAGGTAAGACTGAAGCAAAGGCCGATAGGAAAGAGGTGACTGTCATTAAGGATAATTTGATTTTGGGGCAAGTCACATGCCATCTAGTGCTAGGACTGTCACAATTTTTGTGGAGCGACATCAACGAAGTTATTTCCTGAGTCAAACAAAAGTGATATGGCCTTCCAGTTTATATTGACAGTATGAGAAAACTAGTCGACTCACTGCTCACCACTGGGCAAGTTTAGCTAGCTTACCTTCATTATAAATATAAATAACTAGGTGGAAGGGAAATCATTCAGTTCTATTCAGTTTGTCCCTAAAAATGAGTTTGACTACATTTCAGCATCCAAGACTTTGCATAAGCATGACACTCACACAGCGCTGCTCAGTGCCATATTTAATAAGTGTTTGGCAACGGGAATATTTTTAGATGAAGTACACCCAAACTTGCCCGAATGTGGCGAAGTTTGTTACACATGCAATTTCTAGCCAAACTTAGTATGCACACGTGCAGTGTATTTAGTTACTATGTTGGCGACAATTAGTCCAAATCTTATATTTTCCATATGAATATTTTGTGTCTGAAAATAACCTGGTATTGGAAAGATAGATAAAAGTTCATTATAAATATACCGGTAAGAGGGATGGGGTATAAGATCTGGTATGCACAAGTACATAATTTACATAGACACTCCCACTATTATCTAAATGCTCATTGACCACATAACCGCTTGACTTCCGAATGAGGCACATGCCAATCAGATACTTAGAGGTTGATATTTCGACATTGTTCATTTTTAAATATTATTTAGAGTCTGGCGAGGAAAGAGTTTGGGGAAGGAGGAGTGGGAAAGTGTTCTTATTGGTGCCATAAGCATCGCTCCTTGCTCTATGCCTATGCAAATCAGCCATGAAGACGAGTTATGGTAAAATAGAGAAATAAATGCTAAATTTCACTTTTTACAAACATTAACCCTTCCACCGCTGGATTTACACAGCACTTTATTTAAATAGTGACGTTATTTTACATAATATTTTATATTCAACCAGGAGTGCACAAATGTCCCTAGCAACCATGGTTGATGTTATAGCATCGGTGTTGACAAACATTGTGGTCAACTGTAGGTTGCCTAGCAACTGACCACATACGATGAATATCATTATAACATTTGATTGTTTGTTTTGATTGTATTTTTAGGCAGAATATGGACAGAGATTACATCATGATGTAAATATAATAAAATGACAGTGTCATATTTTACTAGGGCAGATAATTAGAAACCATAGCTAACAAACTACCTACTAGCTTTATATTATTATAGCTATATAGATGGATAGCTAGTACCCGCGAAGTACCCAGGTAAATGCTATTTTTTATACAAGTCAGAAAAAAAGCAGTAATGCCTAAAGGATCTTACATGTGTATGGCTATTTATGTTCCTGGGACATCTTGTTCCTGTTCTTCACCATCGTCAGTCTCAAGACCTGGATCCCTACGCAAATCAGCGCTACTATCTCTGGACTGGCAAAAAAAGGTTCTGAATCTACGATGTCATTCAGAGTTGCTAGCTCTTCAGGATCTCTAGTCTGTTCTCCGTGGTAGGCCCTTCTCCTTCCTCATCACTGCTTTCAACCTCAGACAGACCGAACTCGTCGTCATCCAGCATTGCCAAAACATCGTCCAATTTAGTCGAGAAGCCATTTTTTAATCGATCAGCTGAATTTGACGTCACGAATACCTTGGTTACCTAGGCACCATACGTCAGCTATTTTAATTCCAGCTCTAGCAAAGCAAGGGACACCCCCAGGTATATTTAGCACATGCGTAGCTAAAACTAACGATTTTATATATTTGTTTTTGTCGCGGTCATTTACAACTCCGCCATATGGCGGATACGGCGGTGAAACGGTTAATCCCACAATCTCTCACTACATTATGACGTTCTTGCGTTATAAATTATTCATATAAAGCCACTAATGTATAAATTCTTGTCTTTATCAAGGACCTAGGGAGAAGACTATGGGCAGCATCCGAGGAGCCCTTATTGTTGTTCCAATTCCTGAGAGGCTCTCCGTGGCAATTCAGAGAGGTCATGCTCTCGATGCTGGGGTCAATGGGCCAACAGTCTGATGGACTTTCTGGACAATATTTAACCCTTTTTTCATTTCCATTATTATTTTTCTTGCTTTATTTTTATACATATTTTTTCTTTCTCCATAATTATTGCATATTGCATTTACACACAGTGAAACAAAAATCTGTAGTAATGGGCTTCTTATTGACATATTTAGTAAATGGTGTGCAACTTCTGCATGTGAGGAATGTGATTAGCAACCTCCTAAACATCTTCTGAGGAGATTGAAGTGATTTCAGAGACAAATAATAATTTGATAATTGTGGTGAAAGTGCCCGGCTATTTGCTAGGTTAGTTATGAACACTTTGGGCGTTTACACTGGCATGTCTGTATTCTAGTCTGACAGTGAATACCACCAGTTAGAAGTCGTGCAACAGGTATATATATAGGCTGCAGTGCACTTTTACTTCCTGTTGACCATTTCTTTTTACTGTGGGCCCACTATCTCTTCAAAGACATTTCTTCCGGTGTTGAATTTGGACATCAAAGTGTAAGTACACTTCGACTTCTATAAAAGAAGTTCCAAAAAAGTCACCGAGTTCATCTGAACGGTCTTTATGGTAGTTAGACCCACAATAGGCCCAATTAAATGGTTGGCAGTTGCTCAATAAGCACTCCTGTTAAGAAATGTTTGCCAAATTGTGAATCCAAGGTTTGACTTCATCCATTAGCAAAATTCCTTCAGGCTGGTGATGCGTGCACTTGCAATATTGCACTACTTTGATTTGGATGCAGACTCCTTGTGTCTCCATGCAGGCGAGCTTGCATCTCTATCCATGGGGGTTGCATGTCTACTTTGATGGCTTACATCTTCATGCAAAAGAGTTTGCATCTCCATCCAGAGGGGCCTTACATTAATGGTTTAGGGACGACAATACCATCAAATACAAATTCTTACAAAAGCTTGAGGTCACGACTACGGAGGTCCATAGATTCTGCACACTTCAAAATATGAACTTGATATAGAGCTTAAAAGAACCTATCTGTGTGCCCTCTTTAAATACTAAAACCACATTACAAAGATATACGTAAGCATGCCCGAGTTACGTGGAACCAAGATTGGGGACCTTGAAACTGTTGTGGCTCCCAATTAAAAGTGCTAGTCAGTTGAAATTACACCCAGTGGCAAGGTATATAGCCCTACTCTATGAAATGAGTGTTTCCATTAGGCAATAAACTGTAACTATTTTTGCATCGATCGAGTGGATGTGTCAGTATGCCCTATCTCACTTTATTGATGAAGGCTTCTTTTGACAAATTTCTGGCTCTTTCAGTTGATCCATGTTTTAAGGCCCTAGCCAGGTCTTCTGCTATTAACCGTGATGGTGACTGGCTGAATATCATTTCCTCTCATCATATAGTCCACTTTCAACTTAGGTATTTCAACATTGCTTGCAGTATTGGTGGGCCTCAGGATGGTGGAGGATGGTTCTCACTGCCTGCAGTATTGGCCAGGCCTCATGCAGGATGGTGGAGGATGGTTCTCACTGCCTGCAGTATTGGCCAGGCCTCAGGATGGTGGAGGATGGTTCTCACTGCCTGCAGTATTGGCCAGGCCTCAGGATGGTAGAGGATGGTTCTCACTGCCTGCAGTATTGGCAGGCCTCAGGATGGTGGAAGATGGTGCTCATTGCCTGCAGTATTGGCCAGGCCTCAGGATGGTGGAGGATGGTTCTCATTGTCCCACTTGTAATGTGGGGATAGAGGTACAAACAGCCAGGTTGGCTGTGGGATCATATTCACCGGCATGATGTCATAAGGAATGCTATCTACTCTACTTCACAGTGTGCTGCCCTTGACCTCAGCAAGGCCATCCCTGCTCTCATCGTCCCAGGTTCCCCCATCCCTGCTCTCATCCTAGGTCCCCCCATCCCTGCTATCATCGCCCCAGGTTCCCCCATCCCTGCTCTCATCCTAGGTTCCCCCATCCCTGCTCTCATCCTAGGTTCCCCCATCCCTGCTCTCATCCTAGGTTCCCCCATCTCTGCTCTCATCCTAGGTTCCCCCATCCCTGCTCTCATCCCAGGTTCCCCTATCCCTGCTCTCATCCCAGGTTCCCCCATCCCTGCTCTCATCCTAGGTTCCCCCATCCCTGCTCTCATCCCCTCAGGTTCCCCCATCTCTGCTCTCATCCCAGGTTCCCCCATCCCTGCTCTCATCCCAGGTTCTCCCATCCCTGCTCTCATCTCAGGTTCCCCCATCCCTGCTCTCATCCCAGGTTCCCCCATCCCTGCTCTCATCCCAGGTTCCCCCATCCCTGCTCTCATCCTAGGTTCCCCCATCCCTGCTCTCATCCTAGGTCCTCCATCCCTGCTCTCATCCCCTCAGGTTCCCCCATCCCTGCTCTCATCCCCCAGGTTCCCCCATCCCTGCCCCAGGTTCCCCCATCCATGATCTCATCCTAGGTTTCCCCATCCCTGCTCTCATCCTAGGTTCCCCCATCCCTGATCTCATCCTAGGTTCCCCCATCCCTGCTCTCATCCCAGGTTCCCCCATCCCTGCTCTCATCACCCCAGGTTCCCACATCCCTGCTCTCATCCTAGGTTCCCCCATCCCTGCTCTCATCCTAGGTTCCCCCATCGCTGCTCTCATCGCCCCAGGTTCCCCCATCCCCGCTCTCATCCTAGGTTCCCCCATCCCTGCTCTCATCCCAGGTTCCCCCATCCCTGCTCTCATCCTAGGTTCCCCCATCCCTGCTCTCATCCCAGGTTCCCCCATCCCTGCTCTCATCCCAGGTTCCCCCATCCCTGATCTCATCCCAGGTTCCCACAGTCATCCAGCAGATATTTTCCTTCCTGGAAGAGAGCTGCCCTATATGTCACTATTATTTCTACACTCTAAGACAGAACTGTCGATGGGGCTACTTCCATCTCTCAGGGCTATATATGCTCTGATTGTAGGGGCAGACTGTAAGCTAGCTACTTCCCACATTGCTGCTTGCCAGGCAGTGGGTGTTGATTCCATTCCTCTTGAGGTTGTATCCCTTGTTGGTTCGAGTGAAGATGCGCTTCGAACTCTGTCTGAGATTGGCTGCCTTCTGGCTCAGAGACTAGGCATCCCTCCCTCTGAAGCTACTCGCCATCTCTTCGAAAGACTTTCTGTCTGCATGTGGAGAGATAATTCTACATGTGACTAGGTTGCCATCCTTCCATCCCTGCAGAGGTGGATGGAATCGCTTAGACTTTCCTTGTTTTAAATATGTAGCTATAATTGAAATTTATTTTAGTTTTGACAGAGCAAGCCAAAGAAAATACATTAAAAAAATTATTTTTATTTTTCAGCACCCATGCTTGACCACTTAGTCTCATTTTAATGTCTCTCATTTTGTAGTAGTAAGGCTTCTTCTTGCCACTGATAGTCGTCTAGCACTTGTCAATTGGGAGCTACAGTTGCCGAGAATTCAGGCATGAAGGTTTTGAGGTCCTAAATTTTGGTTGCATGTAACTTGGGTATGGTTGGAGCTATGCGTATGAAAGATAGCACACAGAGAGATCTATATTTGTTCATCATCTTAGAATCATGTATTCCATGCCCTGAGAAAGTGTAGTAATCACACTGAGTAAATTCGTTGATATCAGTTTTATCACGTCCAGATTACGCGAGAAGTAGTTATCCATGACCACATAATGCACTCCTTTCCTTTTAGATGGCAACATTAGCTGCGGGACAACATGGACATACTATTTGACAAATGAAGCTGCAGGACAACATGGACATACTATTTGACACATTAGCTGCAGGACAACATGGACGTACTATTTGACACGTGAGCTGCAAGACAACATGGACATACTATTTCACACATGAAGCTACAGGATAACATGGACATACTATTTGATACATTAGCTGCAGGACAACATGGACATACTATTTGATACATTAGCTGCAGGACAACATGGACATACTATTTGATACATTAGCTGCAGGACAACATGGACATACTATTTGACACATGAGCTGCAAGACAACATGGACATACTATTTGACACATGAAGCTACAGGACAACATGGACATACTATTTGATACATTAGCTGCAGGACAACATGGACATACTATTTGACAAATGAAGCTGCAGGACAACATGGACATACTATTTGACACATGAGCTGCAGGACAACATGGACATACTATTTGACACATGAAGCTACATGACAACATGGACATACTATTTGATACATTAGCTGCAGGACAACATGGACATACTATTTGACACATGACCTGCAGGACAACATGGACATATTATTTCACACATGAAGCTACAGGACAACATGGACATCAGGCATAATGTTGAAATGACAAGGGAGTAAATTTTAAGTTTATTATTGAGAAGGTCATTGTAATTTCATCAACTTGATATTATCCAGCTCCTTGAAAGAGATTGAAAACTCGTGGAGAGAATTGAAGCAATGTCAACTGAGAGTTCATTGAGAGTTTACTGGTGCATTGCTTGCCAGTGGTCCATTACAAACTCAGCTAACATTGGTCGAGAGCTATGTAGCTATAGCATAATGTACAACTTGTAGCTAAATATAGCATAATGTACAACTTGATAGAAATATGATAACTAACTCCAGGAGGTTTCTAACATCATCAGCTGACATGTGGAGGAAGATGTATTGCTGGCATGTGGAGGAAGATGTATTGCTGGCATGTGGGGTAAGCAAACTTTTCTCTGCCTTAATTCAGAAAGAAAGATAAGTATACCCATGCAGGCCATAAGTGGTCTGGGAAGAAGGATCCTGTGGTAGCAGGGATGAGTGAAGACATCAAGAGGGTCTGCATGGTACTTTTCAATTTTTTTGGTTTACATTAGCATAAACTGGGACATGTTGTGTGCTGCAGAGTATTGATGATGTTGGCCCTTGTGTGATAATGGCCAGCCCTGGCATGATGCAAGGTGGCCTCTCACGCCAGGAGATTTGGTGCACAGACAAGATAAATGGACTCATCAAGAAGCTGCAGGTGATTAAGTTTAGTCTTACAAATTATTATCTCAAGCAGAGGGGATATTGTATGAGCAGGGGGGATATGGTATGAGCAGGGGAGGGATGTCATGTTCCTACGCTAACTCCCTTTTCACCCCAGCCACTTTATAGAACATATTTGCTAGCAGAATTGTTCCCTCCCACCTGTGCATGAAATAGCCATCTTGGAGCTCTACAGATATTACCAGCTGAGTATATACCCTTCTTTAAACAGATAAACTAGCAGAATTTACCACCCCACCCCCCAATGATCTGTTCTAGCTATAGCTTAGCAAGATGCTCAAACTTTCAGGACCTGATCTTTAGGCACACTAACATGCTAGAGATATAATTTCTATTTTTGGTCTAAAGTAAGATTGCATTGCCCCCCTTCCTCAGGTATATGTGCCCAAAACACATGTCAGTGACGAGCAGTGGGCGGCATATTTGCAATGGAGAAAGATATGCCCAGGTGAGGGGGAGGTGTAGCTTTCTGTTAAAGTACTGTACGTCTGTTTTTAAGGGTGTTTTCTCCTTATTGTTCCTGTTCCAGTCTTTTCAGAGCCCAAGGTCGCTGATGAGAAGCTTATATCCGTATGAGCATGCAAAACCAGCCTCTCTTGACCCATGGTGTTTGCACTGAAGGACCTCATCAGTGTCATCATCACTCCCCCCATATTTATTCAACTTAACATCTTAGATATATACATACGATATAATGTAAAAAAATTATTTGAAAAAGGGAAAATGTTAATACTTTTTTGAGAGAACACAATTACACCAAAACATACCACTGAACACCCCTTCAGTACCACTGAACACCCCTTCAGTACCACTGAACACCACTTCAGTACCACTGAACACCAATTCAGTACCAATGAACACCACTTCAGTACCACTGAATACCCCTTCAGTACTACTGAACACACCTTTAGTACTACTGAACACCCCTTCAGCACAACTGAACACCCCTTCAGTACCACTGAACATCCCTTCAGTACCACTGAACACCCCACTGAACAGCCCTGCTAGACAATTGAGGGGTGGTTCAAAGTTCAATGGGTAAAGGGTCCCTAGGTTAGTATCTAAAATTTGATGTGCGCATGCCCAGTATGACAAAGTTCCAGGAAACTCCTTCCCAACTGCCATCTCGCCACACCGCTCTATATCTGCTCGCCACACCACTCTCTATCTGCTGTAGAAACAGTTCTATAATGTTGAAAAGGTAGCAAATGTGCCCATTTGGACAAGAGTGAGCGATTTCACACAGTTTTTCCTCAAAACGCTCCAAAACGTCCCTATTGGAGCAAAATAGCGGTTAAAAAGGGGAGATTTCTCATCAAAAGACATTTTCTGTCGATTAAAGAGTACAAACAGTTCCATAATGTTGAAAAGGTAGCTAATGTGTCAATTTTGACAAGAATCAGAAGGTTTTTCCTCAAAATGCTACAAATCATACCAAAAGATTTTTTAATGTCGTTTAAAGAGTAGTTAGATGTGCCCAAGACGACTCAGGTGACAGACGAGCAATGGTCAAAATATTTGGTGTGGAAAAAGACGTGTCCAGGTGAGGGGGAAGTGTAGCTTTCTGTTAAAGTACATATTAAGGGTGTTTTCTCCTTATTCTTCCTGTTCCAGTTTTTTCACAGACTATGCCAAAACTCTCCGTCGACCTACCGAGGACAAAGACATGTACTTTTTCATATTTTTCGATTTTTTTCGACGCTAGAAAATTTCTGATCTTCCATTTAATTACAAAATGTTACAGCCATGATGACATGCCTATATATCTACAATCAAGACTCTGTATGAGAAGCAAAATACATGTTATATATGTTATATATAAAACTACACACCAATATGCACTCTCATTGGTGTTGACAACTCCCAACCAACACCAAGTCTGCAGGTGGTACCACTATGTAACCAGGGTGCGTATCCATTATTCTTCCACTACTTGTGTGTAACCAGGGTACGTATGCACTAGTCTTCCCCTACTTGAGTGTAACCAGGGTGCGTATGCATTAGTCTTCCCCTACTTGAGTGTAACCAGGGTGCATGCACTAGTCTTCCCCGACTAGAGTGTAACCAGGGTGCGTATGCACTAGTCTTCCCCTACTTGAGTGTAACCAGGGTGCGTATGCACTATTCTTCCACTGCGTATGCACTAGTCTTCCCCTAATTGAGTGTAACCACAATGCGTATGCACTAGTCTTCCACTACTTGAGTGTAACCAGGGTACGTATGCACTAGTCTTCCCCTACTTGAGTGTAACCAGGGTGCGTATGCACTAGTCTTCCCCTACTTGAGTGTAACCAGGGTGCGTATGCACTAGTCTTCCCCTACTGGAGTGTAACCAAGGTGCGTATGCACTAGTCTTCCCCTACTTGAGTGTGACCAGGGTGCATATGCACTAGTCTTCCCCTACTTGAGTGTAACCAGGGTGCGTGTGCACTAGTCTTCCCCTACTTGAGTGTAACCAGGGTGCCTATGCACTAGTCTTACCCTACTCGAGTGTAACCAGGGTGCGTATGCACTAGTCTTCCCCTACTTGAGTGTAACCAGGGTGCGTATGCACTAGTCTTCCCCTACTTGAGTGTAACCAGGGTGCGTATGCACTAGTCTTCCCCTACTCGAGTGTAACCAGGGTGCGTATGCACTAGTCTTCCCCTACTTGAGTGTAACCAGGGTGCATGCACTAGTCTTCCCCGACTAGAGTGTAACCAGGGTGCGTATGCACTAGTCTTCCCCTACTTGAGTGTAACCAGGGTGCGTATGCACTTGTCTTCCCTGACTCGAGTGTAACCAGGGTGCGTATGCACTAGTCTTCACCTACTCGAGTGTAACCAGGGTGCGTATGCAGTAGACTTCCCCTACTGGAGTGTAACCAGGGTGCGTATGCACTAGTCTTTCCCTACTTGAGTGTAACCATGGTGCGTATGCACTAGTCTTCCCCTACTTGAGTGTAACCAGGGTGCGTATGCACTAGTCTTCCCCTACTTGAGTGTAACCAGGGTGCGTATGCACTAGTCTTGCCCTACTTGAGTCTAACCAGGGTGCGTATGCACTAGTCTTCCCCTACTCGAGTGTAACCATGGTGCGTATGCACTAGTCTTCCCCTACTAATATGGTGGTATTGATTTGTACAATGGTGGTATTGGGTTGTACAATGGTGGTATTGGGTTGTACAATGGTGGTATTGGGGTGTACAATGGTGGTGTTGGGTTTTACAATGGTGGTATTGGGGTGTACAATGGTGGTATTGGGGTGTACAATGGTGGTATTGGGTTGTACAATGGTGGTATTGGGTTGAACAATGATGGTATTGGGTTGTACAATGGTGGTATTGGGTTGTACAATGGTGGTATTAAGTGGTACAATGGTGGTATTAGGTTGTACAACGGTGGTATTGGGTTGTACAATGGTGGTATTGGTCTAGGGCTAGGGCTAGGGCTAGGGCTAGGGCTAGGGCTAGTACGCCCCAATACCACCATTGTACAACCCAATTGTACAACCCAATACCACCATTGTACAATCCAATACCACCATTGTTCAACCCAATACCACCATCGTTGGGCCCAATACCACCATTGAACAACCCAATACCACCATTGTTAGACGCTATACCACCATTCTACAACCCAATACCACCGAACCCAATACCACCATTGTACAACCCAATACCACCATTGTACAACCCAATACCACCATTGTACGCCCCAATACCACCATTGTACAACCCAAAACCACCATTGTACAACCCAATACCACCGTTGTACAACCCAATACCACCATTGTACAAACCAGTACAACCCAATACCACCATTGTACAAACCAGTACAACCCAATACCACCATTGTACAAGACAAACTCTGTGTTATGAAAAGCTAGGATATTTTGACTCTACTTCCATCCCTTACTGTAGACTATGCACTTACGTACATTTTTAAACAATTATATTGAACAATGTATTGTACTTTTGTTATTTAGTTGTCCTTCAGTTCACAAATATTGTGATACTGTAAAGCATTAAAATATATATATATAATAATAATAATAAATCCAGTTTCAATAGTAGGCACCTCGATTCCAGCAGACTCATTTGAGGATGGGGCTGGAGCCAAGAACTGGAATCAAGGTGCCTTACATTGGGGTATAGGTACCGTATATGAACTGGGGTGATGTCATAGTGACACAGGGACTTATGTTCCAGTTTTAATAGTAGGCACCTCGTTAAGATGCAGTCGATGTATTCGATATTGGAACTGGAATCGAATAGGTGCCTTGTATTGGAACTAGGGCATAGGTACCTAATATTGGAACTGGGATGACCTCATAGGGATATAGGGACCTATGTCCAAGTTTGAATAGTAGGCACCTCGATTCCAGTTGACTCATTTGGGCTAGGGCTAGGGCTAGGGCTGCAAAACTCAAAGGGGTTAACGCACAAATTTCTTCCAGCATGTGTCTAAGGTGAAGCTTGTCAATCTTACCAAAGTTTGAACCTGCGGACTCAATATTAACTGATTTTGAGCCAAAAATCCTATTTTGGGGCTAATTTTGAGTAGAAATTTACAGTATATATATAGCTAAAAAGTTACTGAGTACTGTATGTAACTGCTACTAATTTTTTGAGTGAAACTTGCGATTTTTTGCTAATATTGAGAGTGCCGGTTCAAACTTTGGTAAGCTGGACAAGCTTCACTTTAGACACATGCTGGATGAAATTTGTGTGTTTAACCCCTTTGAGTTTTGCTGACTCACCTCGACTCATTTAGGAGAGCCATCAACTGGAATCAAGGTGCCTTATGTTCAAACTGGGACATAGGTGCTCTATATTGGAAGTGGGGTGACCTAATAGGGATGTAGGGACCTATGTCCCAGTTTCAATAGTAGGCACCTCGATTCCAGCTGACTCATTTGGGGGTGTGGCTGGAGTCAAGAAATGGAATCAAGGTGCCTTACGTTGGAACTGGGGCATAGGTACCCTATATTGGAAGTGGAGTGACTTCATAGAGACATAGGGACCTATGTTCCAGTTTCAATAGTCGATTCCAGCAGACTCATTTGGGCTATATAGGGCTAGGGCTAGGGCTGAAAAACTCAAAGGGGTTAACGCACAAATTTCTTCAAGCATGTGTTGTCAATCTTACCAAAGTTTGAACCTGCGGACTCAATATTAACTGATTTTGAGCGCAAAAATCCTATTTTGGGGCTAATTTTGAGTACAAATTTACAGTATATCTAATTATAGCTAGAAAGTTACGTAAGTACTGTATGTAACTTCTACTAATTTTTTGAGTGAAACTTGCGATTTTTTGCTAATATTGAGAGTGCCGGTTATAGAGGGCTGGCTTGATCAACTATAAGGGCTGGCTGGATTAATTTAGATGCCCCTATAACAATATTTCTATATGTGCACCTTTAAATTTTTACCTTTTCATATGTGCATAGTGCCTTTATTGGAACTAGGGTGACCTCTTAGGACCTATGTATCAGTTTCAATAGGAGGCACCTAGATTCCAGCTGACTCATTTGGGGGGAGGGGGGGGGGGGGGCTGGTGCCATGAACTGGAACCATGGTGCCTTATGTTGGAACTGGGGCATAGGTGCCCTATATTGGAAGTGGGGTGACCTTATAGGGATATAGAGACCTATGTATGAGTTTCAATCGTAGGCACCTCGATTCCAGCTGACTCATTTGGGGGGTGGGGCTGGGGCCATGAACTGGAATCGAGGTGCCTTATGTTGGAACTGGGGATAGGTACCCAGAACTGGAACTGGGGTGATCTGATAGGGATATAGGGACCTATGTCCCAGTTTCAATAGTAGGCACCTCGATTCCAGCTGACTCATTTCCAGCTGTTAGTACGGTTCATATACCATCTGGAGGGGTGCAGATGGAGTGCACTCAGTAAGGACATAACTTTTGGACAATTCCAATAATGGTGGGATTGAGTCCAATAATGGTGGTATTGGGTTGTTCAATACCACCATTGTACAACCCAATACCACCATTGTTGGACCCAATACCACCATTGTACCAAATACCACCATTGTCTATCCCAATACCACATTTGTACAACCCAATACTACCATTTTACAACCTAATACCACCATTGTACAAACCAATACCACCATTCATGAGTAGAAATTTACAATATATATCTAGCTAAAAAGTTACATAAGTACTGTATGTAACTTCTACTCATTTTTAAAAGTGAAACTTGCGATTTTTTGCTAATATTGAGAGTGCCGGTTTTGGGTTGTACAATGGTGGTATTGGGTTGTACAAGTGGTATTAAGTGGTACAATTGTGATATTAGGTTGTACAATGGTGGTATATTAAGTGGAACAATGGTGGTATTGGTTTGTACAATGGTGGTATTGGGTTGTACAATGGTGGTATTGGGTTGTACAATGGTAGTATTGAATATACATTATTCAATACATTATTCCATAACTCATTAATGTATCATTTTTTGGAGCCACGCCCATTTCTTTGGACGGCAGCAGCGTCCACAGCGTCCACAGCAGCGTCCACACGTTTTTATTTATATATTATCCATCTATTATTTAAAATGTATTATTATTGTTGTTATTATTGTGTTTATTATTGTTGTTATTATTGCTGCTGATATTAATGTTTGTTGATCGAACCAGCAGAAGTTCCACTGGCAAGTAGGGGAAGACTAGTGCATACGCACCCTGGTTACACTCAAGTAGGGGAAGACTAGTGCATACGCACCCTGGTTACACTCAAGTAGGGGAAGACTAGTGCATACGCACCCTGGTTACACTCGAGTGGGGGAAGACTAGTGCATACGCACCCTGGTTATACTCCAGTAGGTGAAGACAAGTGCATACGCACCCTGGTTACACTCAAGTAGGTGAAGACTAGTGCATACGCACCCTGGTTACACTCTAGTCGGGGAAGACTAGTGCATGCACCCTGGTTACACTCAAGTAGGGCAAGACTAGTGCATACGCACCCTGGTTACACTCAAGTAGGGGAAGACTAGTGCATACGCACCCTGGTTACACTCGAGTGTAGGGGAAGACTAGTGCATACGCACCCTGGTTACACTCAAGTAGGGGAAGACTAGTGCATACGCACCCTGGTTACACTCAAGTGGGGGAAGAATTATATGCTAACCCTATTTCTGGTGCATTATATACTATGCTATGAGATCACCCCAGTTCCAATATAGGGTATATACCTATGCCCCAGTAGGCATCTCGATTCCAGTACTTGGCTCCAGCCCCACCCCCCAAATGAGTCAGCTGGAATCGAGGTGCCTACTATTGAAACTGGGATATAGGTTCCTATGAGTTCACCCCCGTTCCAATATAGGGTACCTATGCCTGAGATCCAACATAAGGCACCTCAATTGGATAAATATATAATTGGTAAATTCGTGATTAATTCTATTATGTACTAATGAAAATGTCATAATTTATGACATGGAGAAGTTCAGTTAATCTTTATAATGGAGAGATCAGTCAATCTTTATAATAATAATAATAATAATGTTTTTCAGCATAACATGACAAATACTCAGTTTTATGAGATGATAGTGATATATAATTGATGTATTGAATGCTGATGGCTTACCAGCTCCGTCACTGGCAGCCATGATTACTTAGTACTATATATATTTAGTTGTTAGAGGGATATACATACAGTGGTTGCATGGGCATATAGAGTGATATGTACATGGGTTTGATGAGTTAAACTGTGAGGTAAAGTGTCACCAAAGATAATCAGTAATTTTCGTTTTAGAAGATTTTGATAGGTCTAGGTAAGGCAATAAGTTCCACAGACGAGGTAGACGATTGAAGTAGAATTGCCTGGACTTGTTGTTAGTTGATCTAGTGTGGACTAGTTTCCTCATGCCTGATCTGGTATATAGCATTACACGAGAATGAGACAAACTCTGTGATGGAAAATGAAGATGTTGGTTCCTTGAGGTTGTTTATAAAAAACATGATGTCATTTAGTTCAAAATAAAGCATTAGTGGTAACGGGTCCAGAGAAATAAGTCTTGACTTATAATCCGAAGAATAATCGTTCAATATATATTTTGTGGCCCTTCTCTGGATCCTTTCGATGGGTTTGATGTCCTTGAGGAGCATTGGTCTCCAGAGTTGAGACCCATACACAAGTTGAGATCTAACTAATGAAATATAAAGTCTTTTTTACATGGACAGGAATATATTGGCTGAAGGTTCTCCTGATGAGGCTGAGCTTGCAATATGCTTTGGATATTAATGAATTTAAATGTTTAGTCCATGTCAAGTCATTAGAGATCACTACCCCCAAATCCTTGTGGCTTCTAGAGACTGGAATGTCTTCGTTATTCACAGTGTAGCTGGATGTTAAAATAGCCTGACAATGGAGAAGTTCAGTCAATCTTTATAATGGAGAAGTTCAGTCAATCAAGTGTCTTAAAAGCGGTTGACTCCCTCATAAAGCGGGTGACTTGACAGGTCTGTCTGCTTCAGTATAACTGTGTTCAGAAACCCTTTACCCTTTTTATCCTTACCGTACCTTGATCCATGCAGGACATCAATTTGTTCCTTCAAGGAGTACCAAACGAACTGTGCAGGACATGAATTTGTTCCTTCAAGGAGTACCAAACGAACTGTCTCAGGAGATGCGAAAGCAGCCATTTCAGATGCTGAGGGAAGATTTTGATGATCTGCATCCGGTCCAAGATGCAGTTCCAAGAGCCGAGGAGGTGGAAAACGGAGATGAACCTCCCGCGAAAGAGCCGAGGAGGTGGAAAAGGGAGATGAACCTCCCGCGAAACGGCCAAGCAGAGAAGACATCTCTACCTCGCACAGCACACCCTCACCCTCCATCATCTCCTCTCCTTGACGTTGCATTTACAGCGGGAGGATACAGTACAGTACCAGAAATCTTTTACTGCATCAGACCCTTTACCTAACACATGCACAATATATTTAAAATTTATTCCTGCTCTGGGTGAACGATAGCTTTCATATGATTATCAATTTGTCATATTACCGACATGACAGTGACTCATAAACATTGTTGTTTTATCTTGTGAAAATGGTATGAATTTTTTTGTTAAACTTCGAATATTCTTCAGGTGCATGTGCGGTGTGGTGGATATAGGCTGAAGGTACTTTACCTAATGCGCGCTAGTTTTTTGTTGGTGTCTTTGGGTGGTCTTCTGGGTGGGCTTGCAGATAAATCAATTTAAACGTCCCTTGTATATACACCCCAAGGATGGATGGATGGATGGATGGATGGATGGATGGGTTGATGGTTAATGGATGGGTGGATGGATGGGTGGATGGATGGATGGATGGAATGGTGGATGGATGGATGGAATGGTGGATGGATGGATGGGTGGTACCACCATTACTTAACCCACATCGTACTGTACATAATTGAAAAATGAAAAATGCTGAAGTTCGTGAGTATTAGGAAAATAACATGTGTTAGGTAGTCGCCTCCAACTCCAACTCTACATAAATGGAGTGAAGAAAGGTAAGGAAACGCAAGAGAAAGATTATAGTACTTACATACCTTTTATGAACCACTCTGGGCACGGAGGAAGACGGGATATTCTTTCCCCCCTTTCATTTACCTTCCAGCAGTCCCCCCTCTGCGAGTGAATCACCACCTCATGGTGACACATAACTGTAGCAAAGGAACCCACTTAAGACTATAACACATGCTAAGGCCGAGACAACAAAAGGTTGGCATATCCCAAATCAGACTACTATCACTGACTCTTTACACTTACAGGAGAGGAGGAGGTGGAGGAGGAGGAGGAGGAGGAGGCCTACTTTAAACAGGCGGAACATCTGCCGGAAAGAATACAATGAGCAAGTGGCGAGCAGATAGAGAGCGGTGTTGCGAGCAGTAGAGAGCAATGTAGCGAGCAGATTATAGAGAGGTTCACCGTTGCGAGCAGATGATTATTATGACAATGGCTATAAGGGCGTAGACAATGATGAGCATGATCCTATACAAGCCTTTTTTTTTACCTTGTTCATTTTTTTACACAGATTTAGATTTTTTGGCTAACCAACCACCAATCACCACATGCTCCACAGAATGCCATTATTTTTTCACATTAACAAGCTAATGGTGGGCATGAAGTATGTAGCCAGTAGCTAATGGTGGACATGAAGTGTAGCCAGTAGCTAATGGTGGGCATGAAGTATGTAGCCAGTAGCTAATGGTGGACATGAAGTATGTAGCCAGTAGTTAATGGTGGGTTGCTTCTCCAGGTCATTTTCCTCGGATTACGTCATCCATTCGCGTGGCTATAAATGAAATACAAAGCCTCCGCGGCTTGGGTTGTTCAATACCACCATTGTACAACCCAATACCACCATTGTTGGACCCAATACCACCATTGTACCACGTAATACCACCATTGTACAAACCAATACCACCAGTCATGAGTAGAAATTTACAATATATATCTAGCTAAAAAGTTACATAAGTACTGTATGTAACTTCTACTCATTTTTAAAAGTGAAACTTGCGATTTTTTGCTAATATTGAGAGTGCCGGTTTTGGGTTGTACAATGGTGGTATTGGGTTGTACAAGTGGTATTAAGTGGTACAATTGTGATATTAGGTTGTACAATGGTGGTATTAAGTGGAACAATGGTGGTATTGGTTTGTACAATGGTGGTATTGGGTTGTACAATGGTGGTATTGGGTTGTACAATGGTAGTATTGGGTTGTACAATGGTGGTATTGGGTCCAATGATGGTGGTATTGGGTCCAATAATGGTGGTATTGGTTCCAATAATGGTGGTATTGGGTTGTTCAATACCACCATTGTACAACCCAATACCACCATTGTTGGACCCAATACCACCATTGTACCACTTAATACCACCATTGTCTAACCCAATACCACATTTGTACAACCCAATACCACCATTTTACAAACCAATACCACCATTCATGAGTAGAAATTTACAATATATATCTAGCTAAAAAGTTACATAAGTACTGTATGTAACTTCTACTCATTTTTTAAAGTGAAACTTACGATTTTTTGCTAATATTGAGAGTGCCGGTTTTGGGTTGTACAATGGTGGTATTGGGTTGTAAAATGGTGGTATTGGGTTGTACAAATGTGGTATTGGGTTAGACAATGGTGGTATTAAGTGGTACAATGGTGGTATTGGGTCCAATAATGGTGGGATTGGGTCCAATAATGGTGGTATTGGGTTGTTCAATACCACCATTGTACAACCCAATACAACCATTGTACAAACCAATACCACCATTGTACTCCCCAATACCACCATTGTACACCTCAATACCACTATTGTACAACCCAATACAGTACTACCTTTGTACACCCCAATACCACCATTGTACAACCCAATACCAGAGTTGCCAACCGTCCCGGAATGGCCGGGACAGTCCCGGAATTTTGAGCCTTGTCCCGGTGGTGTCCTTGTCCGGGAAATGTCCCGGAATTTACAGCTACGCGCACTTTGCGCTTCCACTCGCTTAGATGGCCACTGCAGTCTCAAGCTTGTTCAGTTTAGTCCTTTAACACTCGTAAAGCAACAAAAACAGGACACTTTTTAGCAGAGAAAAACTTCAGATCGGGTTTGCCAAACAACCTTTGACCTTGTTTCGATTGGAGGTGCGGCACTCACGTGAAACTTCTGAGCACGTTACGCAGAGCAATAAATGGATCAAAGAATTTCAGGGGATAGGGATAGCAAGAGTTTCAAAGGTATAAATAAAAAATATATAATGACAAAGTAAGTAAGCATGGAATACAGCAAATACAGGGTAAATAATAACATCATGGGTACAGTGTGCTGCTTGTGTTCAATGCAATAGTAATGTCAGTAGTCTTGCCGTCACTTGTATGCCCGATGTACTCTGTGTGCAATCGACTTTGGTGTTACCCATGGTGGCCGTAATGATGTCACATCTCACCTCAAGAACAAGAAACATAAGGATATAATTTATGTCAAAGGCTGTGCTATCAACTATTCCAATCACCTCTCTCTTCCAACATCAGAGAAGTGATCAAGTAATCGAAGCAGAGGTCAGGTGGGCTACATTTGTTGCTAAGCACAACATATCCTTTCTGTCTAGTGACCATGCCACCAAGCTTTTCAGCAAGATGTTCCCAGACTCTGAAATTGCAAAGAAATTATCCTGTTCCCACACCAAAACCACCGCCATAGTGAAGAAAGCTCTTGCTCCTTACTTCACACAGAGAGTTATGGAGTCAATGTCAAGTGGTCCATTCTCTTTGATGATTGATGAATCCCATGACAAGAGGGATAAGTCTTGCATAATTCTTTTGAGGCTTCTTGATCAACAGGTAGGTGAAGTACGGACGAGATTCTTGGATATGCCTGTTGTGAACATTGATATAGCTACCAACTTGTTTCAAGCCTTGAAGGAGTCACTGACTAATAAGAATGGGCTCAGCTTTGACAATGCAGTGTCTTTCATGTCTGATACCACCAATGTTATGAAAGGAGTGAGGTCAGGTGTGCAGAAGCTGATTAAGGATGAGATCCCAACTTTGTATGATGTTGGTTGCATCTGCCATTTGGCTGATTTAACAGTCAAAGCCGGTTTGAAGGTACTCCCAGTGAACATTGACCAGCTCTTCATCGACATATTCTACTACTTCCATAGCAGCAAGAGAGCAGCAATTTGTCATCCTAAGGTGTTCACTTTTCACCACTGAGCCAGGGGTAATTTTGAAGCATTGCCCCACACGATGGCTCAGCTTGCTGAAGTGTGTGAATCGTTACCTCAGGCAGTATGATGGTTTGAAGTCATTCTTCTTGTCTTGTATGGAAGCTGAAACAGCTAGCATTCTTTCAAGGCTTGAGAATCCTCTGACGAAACCTCTGTTGCTCTTTTATTAATGGATAAATTCAACCGCCTCTTCCGGAAATCTACAGAAAATACTACCTCACAGCTGTATGATGAAATGAACCGGTCGCGTAGAAAATTAATGGGGAAAGGCGCACGCTAATTAGGGGGCGTGGTCGAAAATTCGCGCCGTATATAAATTAATGTCCCGGAATTAACTTATGGAAAGTTGGCAAGTATGCAATACCACCATTGTACAAATCAATACCACCTTATTACACCCCAATACCACCATTGTACACCCCAATAAAACCATTGTACACCCCAATACTGTACCACCATTGTACAACCAAATACCACCATTGTACAAGTAGTGGCACGCGCGCTACGTCTTATATAAGACGTAGCGCACGTGCCACTACAGTTGGCAACTGGCGAATTAGGTTATTCCAGTCTGTTTCACGCTGACTACCCTTCTCTGTCTGTCCTGGTTGACTTCGTCTCTGTTGTGTCCTGGTTGACTCTTCTCTGTTGTGTCCTGGTTGACTCTTCTCTGTTGTGTCCTGGTTGACTCTTCTCTGGTTGACGTTGGTGTGTGCTCAGCTGCTCTCCGACCGTTTCCTAAGCTATTCAGCAGCTACAATTGACTGGTGAGTACTTGGCCACAAGTTGTGGCCAATAGCCAATAGCTCTAGCTACAACATACTCTAGCCGCAGCCTTTTTAACTGTAAAACTGCCATTTAAAGCTGTCCAAAGGCCTCTTGCCCTAGTAAGTAGTCTGGGGTAGCAGTACCAAAAACACCAACCCTGTTCAAGGAGAGCTTTTAGTTGGCATAATTATAAATACAGTTTGCTAGTCGTTCAATTGTTGTCTAGGGATCTTCCTTGGCTATGGAGCTGATATATGATTAGAAAGGGGTGGTGTGCTGATTAGATACCTTAGGTATTGTGGTGTGGTATGGGTTTCTCAGATCTCTCTCTGCAGATCATTCGCACCACATTCACATGACTGATTATCCAATTTACACATTGTCACCTAGTATGTCTCTTAACTCTTTAGGGCCAAACATTTCAATTATGCCATGCACAGGTGCACCTAAATTAATTGTAGTCACATGACACAGAAACTGCAATTAACACTTGAAGGCTCTGTAAAGTTAGTGCTGTTCTTGCCTAGCGACAATAACAGTAAACAACGCATTTGAATACTTTTTTTGTTACTCTGGCATGCTAGCGTTTAGGCTAAAGATCTCTTTCTCTCCCAGCCCCCCTTCTCTCTGTCTAGACACAGACCAGAATCCCCTTACCCTATCCCAGCCTCCTACAATGCTTCCTAGCTAGAGCATAATCCACCAGTGGTACTGAAGTGTTCTGTTATACTGAAGTGTTCAAGAAGTGTTCAGTTATACTGAAACGTTCAGTTATGCTGAAGTGTTTAATTATGCTGAAGTCTTCAGTTGTACTGAAGTGTATGAAGTGTTCAGTTATACTGAAGTGTTCAGTTATACTGTAATGTTTAGTTATACAGAAGTGTTCAAGAAGTGTTCAGTTATACTGAAATGTTCAGTTATGCTGAAGTGTTTAATTATGCTGAAGTCTTCAGTTGTACTGAAGTGTATGAAGTGTTCAGTTATACTGAAGTGTTCAGTTATACTGTAATGTTTAGTTATACAGAAGTGTTCATGAAGTGTTCAGTTATAATGTACTATAGTATATTGCTGAGCACTTCAGTAACTGAACACATCAGAGTGTTCAGTTGGACTGAAGTGTTCAGTTATAATGAAGTGTTCAGTTGGACTGAAGTGTTCAGTTATAATGAAGTGTTCAGTTGTACTGAAGTGTTCAGTTGGACTGAAGTGTTCAGTTATAATGAAGTGTTCAGTTGGACTGAAGTGTTCAGTTGGACTGAAGTGTTCAGTTATAATGAAGTGTTCAGTTGTACTGAAGTGTTCAGTTGGACTGAAGTGTTCAGTTGGACTGAAGTGTTCAGTTATAATGAAGTGTTCAGTTGTACTGAAGTGTTCAGTTGGACTGAAGTGTTCAGTTATAATGAAGTGTTCAGTTGTACTGAAGTGTTCTGTTATACTGAAGTGTTCAGTTGGACTGAAGTGTTCAGTTATAATGAAGTGTTCAGTTGTACTGAAGTGTTCAGTTGGACTGAAGTGTTCAGTTGGACTGAAGTGTTCAGTTATAATGAAGTGTTCAGTTGTACTGAAGTGTTCTGTTATACTGAAGTGTTCAGTTGGACTGAAGTGTTCAGTTATAATGAAGTGTTCAGTTGTACTGAAGTGTTCAGTTGGACTGAAGTGTTCAGTTGGACTGAAGTGTTCAGTTATAATGAAGTGTTCAGTTGTACTGAAGTGTTCAGTTGGACTGAAGTGTTCAGTTATAATGAAGTGTTCAGTTGTACTGAAGTGTTCTGTTATACTGAAGTGTTCAGTTGGACTGAAGTGTTCAGTTATAATGAAGTGTTCAGTTGGACTGAAGTGTTCAGTTGGACTGAAGTGTTCAGTTATAATGAAGTGTTCAGTTGTACTGAAGTGTTCTGTTATACTGAAGTGTTCAGTTGGACTGAAGTGTTCAGTTATAATGAAGTGTTCAGTTGTACTGAAGTGTTCAGTTGTACTGAAGTGTTCAGTTATACAGAAGTGTTCATGAAGTATATACGTGGGTGGGTGGGTGGACAAATGAAGATGGGGAGTATATACGTGGGTGGGTGGGTGGACAAATGAAGATGGGGAGTATATATGTCATGAAGTGTTCAGTTATACTGAAGTGTTCAGTTATACTGTAATGTTCAGTATTTTAGGGCTGAACATTTCTTATGCCACGCACAGGTGCGCCTAAATTAATTGTAAGTCACATGACACACCAGTAGTCCTCACCCTATCCCAGCCCCCTACAATGTTTACATGGTGGGTGATAGTGCATACATTTAATATAAACTGTTATGAATAGCTACAATTAATTGTTTAAATATATAAATTACAACTATATTAATTAATGATTTTAATACATCATTACAGTGTCATGTGAATGTTGGTTTGGTTGGTCAGACTCCCCCCTTTGTCTGTTGTACTGTAAATTATTATTTACAGTACAACATGTCAACAGTGTCATGAAGCGGTGTGGTGTTCAGTCAGTGATTATCCTTATTCTCTTGCAGGAGAGTGTGGAGCAAGTGGATCTAACGCTACCAACCCAATCAACCACCCAATAACATACCTTCCTCAGCCTCTTTGCAAGATCACTTCCACTAGCTCCACTTCCACTAGCTCCACTTCCACTAGCTCCACTTCCACTAGCTCCACTTCCACTAGCTCCACTTAACTTGTGGAGTAGTAATGAGCGGAGATGATAAACGAGATAACCCAATCATCAACTTATCCACAATACAAAGTTTGTATCAGCTACAGATCGCAACCAACTCCCAAATTTGTGTGGAAGCTGTTAAAAAAAACACTTATTCTCACACATCTTTTGAGGAACTCTGGACGAAAAAATGCCGCAGGGAAGATTTTTGCCATTGGTGGAAAACAATCAATAACACCAGTGTAACCTTTTTTAAGGAAGCACCACGATGGGCAATGCCCATCGTTCAACATTTTTATAGTTTGAACCAATGTAATGAGAACTTTTTAAAAAATGGGGCAGGGAAGATGACACTATCCTACATTCTTGGAATTGCTGCATTGTTTGGTAAATGTATGCCGTGGAGTGTAAGGATTTCAACCACAACAAATCCAAGGACAGACTGGTGTGGCTTGGTTGGGATTAAGTCGTCAAAGTTTGGGAAGAACCTAAATGGTAAGTGCATGTAGTTGCATTGGATTTTTAGGGTGTAACCCATTAAGGGGGGACTATACAATTAATACTGTGCAATGAGTGAGATTAAGTGTTCACTTAATCTTGAGACCACTATCTTGAGACCACTGCACAGTATTAGGCTTCCTGTAGCCACTTGTGTTAATTGTACAAAAGCATTTCAAAAAATTATGGTATAGTCCCCCCTTTTAATAAGAAGTGATATGCAATGCAGTGATATGCACACATTAGTATGTAGGTAGTTATCATGCATGGTATGCTATGCTGGTACATGATCACTCCATTGCCAGGTGTGCCAGATGGACTAGTCTTGTGTGGTAGGTCGTTAACTTGCGCCGTTTTGGAGATTAAAAAGGATGGCGATGGAAGAGCTCAACTACTTGGGGCAGTGATCAAAGTTTGGGCTGAAACGAATGTTTGCCCACTTGGTAAGTGGCACTGTCCTACTTACGCCCATGATTTTACACTGTTATTGTCATGCCTTTGCATTAGGTTTTTTGATGGAAAATAACACGATTACTCTCTATGAACCCATAAACAACTCTGATACCTTTCACAAATTTGTGTTCAAGGAATTTCCAATAAACCAATTTGGTGGTATATTAGAGTTATTAGCGGATATGAAGGATTATTGTGATTTCATGATGAGGAGGACAGCTATGCCACACCTTGAAAATCTATCTATAAAGGACCATTTCCAAGAAATGGAGGAAATGAAGAAGGACATGAAAGGAGTGAAGGAGGACATTAAAGGAGTGAAGGAGGACATTAAAGGAGTGAAGGAGGACATGAAAGGAGTGAAGGAGGACATGGAAGGACTGAAGGAGGACATTAAAGGACTGAAGGAGGACATGAAAGGACTGAAGGAGGACTTTAAAGGACTGAAGGAGGACATTAAGAAAGTCCTTGAGAAGAAGAATGTGTTGCTCTGATAACTCTATTTGTCATTTCATAGTATACCTGTCTCGCCCCTTCATTATATCATTATTAGATACTGGGTTAGTATATTATTGTATCGATGTTTTCAACTGGTGGAACTGGGTCATATCATTGCTCTAGCTAGCTAGGAAGCATTGTAGGGGGCTGGGATAGGGTAAGGGCTAGGCCTTGTGAAATTATGCTTTTTTTCCCTCCTATTATTCTATTCTTGTATTCCCAAGTGTTGTGCCTATTATTATTTTAATGTGTACCTAAAATTCTCGTATTATTCTCAAAAATTCTCGTATTATAAACAGCATTAAAGAAAACAAATCTACTCAGTACTTTCTTTCCTATCTGTTATTGTACTGTAACATTACTGACAATTGTATATAGTCCTCTAAAGCTGAGTGCTGGTGAAGAGAAAGAGTCTGATAAAATTGAAAAGACTCGCTCGGCGGCAGCTGATGATGGTTGTACTAAGACCACTAAACAAAAGGCGTTAGCCCAGTGAGGCTCATGAGACTTCCACCATAAAGTCACATCGACAGAAGAAGACACATCCTCAGCAGCAGCCATATATATTGGGAACTCAGACTTCAAGTTGGCTCCTGATTTCAAGAGCTGAAAGGAATTCAGTTCGATGTCCTGAGTAGTTGGCTTAAGCTCAGAATACCACCATTGTACACCCCAATACCACCATTGTACAACCCAATACCACCATTGTACACCCCAATACCACCATTGTACAACACATACAAATCAATACCACCATTGTACACCCCAATACCACCATTGTACAACCAATACCACCATTGTACACCCCAATACCACCATTGTACACCCCAATACACCCAAATACCACCATTGTAAAACCCAATACTACCATTGTACACACCAATACCACCATTGTATACCACAATACCACCATTGTACACCCCAATACCACCATTGTACAAATCAATACCACCATTGTACAAACCAATACCACCATTGTACACCCAATACCACCATTGTACAACCAAATACCACCATTGTACACCCCAATACCACCATTGTACACCCCAATACCACCATTGTCCAACCCAATACCACCATTGTACACCCCAATACCACCATTGTACAACCCAATACCACCATTGTACACCCCAATACCACCATTGTAAAACCCAATACCACCATTGTACACCCCAATACCACCATTGTACAACCCAATACCACCATTGTACACCCCAATACCACCATTGTAAAACCCAATACCACCATTGTAAAACCCAATACCACCATTGTACACCCCAATACCACCATTGTAAAACCCAATACCACCATTGTACAACCCAATACCACCATTGTACACCCCAATACCACCATTGTAAAACCCAATACCACCATTGTACACACCAATACCACCATTCTACACACCAATACCACCATTGTACAACCCAATACCACCATTGTACACCCCAATACCACCATTGTAAAACCCAATACCACCATTGTACACCCCAATACCACCATTGTACAACCCAATACCACCATTGTACACCCCAATACCACCATTGTACAACCCAATACCACCATTGTACACCCCAATACCACCATTGTAAAACCCAATACCACCATTGTACACCCCAATACCACCATATTACACCCCAATACCACCATTGTACAACCCATTGTACACCCCAATACCACCATTGTAAAACCCAATACCAGCATTGTACACACCAATACCACCATTGTACAAGCCAATACCACCATTGTACAACCCAATACCACCATTGTACACCCCAATACCAGCATTGTACACACCAATACCACCATTATACACCCCAATACCACCATTGTACAACCCAATACCACCATTGTACAACCCAATACCACCATTGTACAACCCAATACCGCCATTGTACACCCCAATACCACCATTGTAAAACCCAATACCACCATTGTACACCCCAATACCACCATTGTACAACCCAATACCACCATTGTACACCCCAATACCACCATTGACAACACATACAAATCAATACCACCATTGTACATCCACAGCCTCCACAGCAGCGTCCACACGTTTTTATTTATATATTATCCATTTATTATTTAAAATGTATTATTATTGTTGTTGTTATTATTGTGTTTATTATTGTTGTTATTATTGCTGCTGATATTAATGTTTGTTGATCGAACTAGCAGAAGTTCCACTGGCATTCCTGTAGATATCTGTGAGCTTCTCCTGCTCTTCTGAGGGGAGATACGAACTCAAATCTCGTGTCGGCCTGTCTTTATTATTTTTAAGTTCTTTTTCGTAGTCCACCAGTTGTTCCATGAAGTTTAGGTTAGGGGATATAGCTGGCCGCCTCTCTTTGACCAGCTGGTTGGCTGCCTGCATGGTGAGTCCAAAATAAGTCATGAGATAAGCTATGGTTAGCGTGACTGAGCTTGATACACCTGCCATGCAGTGGATCAGGATGATGGAGTTCGACTTGCGTGCCTTCTCAATGAAAGCAAATATATCTTTATATCTGTATGAGAGTTTCTGTGAGCCAGTTTCATTCACAGCAATCCTTATGTACGTGATGCCCTTGTCTTCAAAGTAATTGGCACAGGTTTGTGTAACGTTTAACACATATGTGATCTTAAAGTCATCAAACACCTCCTTGCTCATAGCATCTTTCTTCCCTCCAAGGACGAGGTAGGACAAGACATGCACAGGGGGAGGGGTCTGCCAGTCCAGAGGTGCGGTGGACGTTTTGACCGAGGAGGCAGGGTTGACGGTTTGTCTGACTACGGGCAGGCCCACCTCACACAGGCTGGAGTGGAGGGCGTTGAACTCACCTCCCAACACGTCCCTGGGACTCTGTGAAAACACTGGAACAGGAAGAATAAGGAGAAAACACCTTTAAAAACAGACATACATACTTTAACAGAAAGCTACACCCCCCCCCCCTCACCTGGACATCTATTTCTGAAGAGAAGGTACTTCTCCCATTGCTGCTTGTCACACGTTACCTTGGGGACTTGTACCTGAGGAGGGTAGTGTGCCTAAAGATCAGGTCCTGAAAGTTTGAGCACCTTGCTAAGCTATAGCTAGAACAGATCATTGGGGGGTGGGGTGGTAAATTCTGCTAGTATATCTGTTTAAAGAAGGGTACTCAGCTGGTAATATCTGTAGAGCTCCAAGATGGCTATTTCATGCACAGGTGGGAGGGAACAATTCTGCTAGGAAATCTGTTCTATAAAGTGGCTGGGGTGAAAAGGGAGTTAGCGTAGGAACATTACATCCCTCCCCTGCTCCCCTGCCTGCTCATACAATATCCCCCATGCTTGAGATAATAATTTCTAAGACTAACCTGCATCTCCATCTTCTTGACGACTAAACTTAATCACTGAGTCAATTTTGTATATACCATCACTTCAATCCCCACCCTCCAAATTGTGAAACCACAATCAAGTTTGTGGATAAGGTGCCTCTGACTGACTG
Source organism: Cladorhizidae sp. MBARI D1340-BT2 (assembly GCA_028752905.1). NCBI lineage: Eukaryota > Metazoa > Porifera > Demospongiae > Poecilosclerida > Cladorhizidae > Cladorhizidae sp. MBARI D1340-BT2. The sequence continues at coordinate 10,958,790 of JAQNBH010000011.1, forward strand.
CTGACTTGGTCCTTCAGATCCCTCCCCTACCTGTAAACCTGTAGATGAATGAATGGAGGCTGTCTAGTTTTGTTTACAAGACAAATGTTTTTCTATTAAACTATAGAGGCGGGAATATTAACACTGACAAACTTAATAATAATGTTCCACCCCAGAAAGAAATAAACCCCCTTTTTTAATGTAGGGCAATTGTGTCCCCTAAATAAATGGTGGTTAATAAACTAAACACATACGCCTGAATTACTGCCACCATCATCTCCAATTGTAAGTCAGAGTGCAGAACAGTTGCAAGATCAGAAGGTTTGCACATTTCTACGAGTTGCAGTCTTCACTGATTTGAGAAAATCAGCTGAAGAGGATAGCTATTGTCAAAACAAGGTTTTCTATTTTTAATTTTGGTGCTTAATAAATCACATATTGTTGTAGGACCTAACCTCATTCTGTGGTCAGTTACGATCTTGCTAAACAGCCTTCCAGGACAGAATAGGAGTACCAGTGGCTTTTTAGCAAGCTGTGCAAGCATACCAAACACTTCCTTGATCAGGCACACTCTTTATTTCAATCATAGCAGCCCCCCAAAAATATTTAGGGTCAAGCTTTGGAAGTTGGCTATCAGAGCAAGCTTGAAAACCTTGAAATTCAATTGTGAGCATATCAATTTCATCTGTCGTAAATTAAGCGAGTCACAAAATCAATTATTCCGCTGACAGTTGACATTGTGCGATTTCGAGGGTCAAGAACTGCTATATAGTTCTTGATGGTTTTATCTTTAAAAGGAAACTTAATGAGTTAACACTTGTTTCATAATAAGCACATATATGAGAATATAACTGACGTTCAACATGTTCCAGCAACTCATCCTCAAGTTCCATCAAAAGTAGCCTTGCAGATGTGCCAATACCAAGTTCATCATCTTCAACTTGATTGTTTCGCTAACAATAATTAAATCATCAATCTCTTTTATAACTTCAGATGTGATAAATTGCTGATAAATTCATGAGACCCGGGTGTCAGGACCAATATGACTTGCACTTGTCTGCGACTGTAGAACATTTGCTGAGACATTTTAAAGTAAATGATACAAATGACGAAAGAACTTTGTAAGTGGATCCTCTTTATTATTTGTCAATTCGATAAACACACTCATTAGCATTCGACCTTTCAGCTTCAAGGTCAAAGCAAGTATAAAGAGAGGCAATAAGCCATTGTCTCCCCTGACGTTTCTGGGGTGGCTTGGGGCGTGCGTTTCCCTTGCTGGCGGGCTAATTTTAGTGTCTGTCTTGGTGTGCATCGCTGGTGGTTTCTTTTGTTCCCTCCCCAGATGGTACGGGTCGTGATCTCTGTGGGGTTCACAATAAGCCATTACACGCAACCTTTCCAAACTGAGCCAGAGAGTGGTAGAATGTTTTATATCTTCAAACTCGTCTTCCATTTCTGAGTTTACAGTCCATCTTTTTGCTGAATATTTAAAGTGATACTGAGGTTATCAAGTGACACTGGTAGTTTCTTTAAGCCTTGCAGTAGCACAGCAGGCAGATGTGCAACCGAGACTGAAGATATTTGATTAATTCTACTCAAGACAGAATTATTTTTCTCAACCATTACTGAAACTGTATCTGATGTATAACTAGACCATGGGATATTACGAGAATCTAATTATTCTGATAAAGCATTAAACAGAGCTTGTGTGGTAGCTATATTACAGATATGCATTGCTATATAAGAGTTGTGAGATGGAACAATGTGCACTTCCATCCCATTAAGAAAGAAATTGCCCCCATCACTACCATCACTAAGGATAGAAGAAGGACCCGATTACTTTCTTTAATTTTATTATTCAGTACAGGAGCAAGGCAGACTTTATGATGGCTTGTGTCTTTACAAGAAAATCCTTCAACAATTTTGCTGTCCATAAACATTTCCTTACATAATTTTGTAAGTGGTCTGCAGTAGAAAATGCCAAGTTATGCTCAGCTATGAAAGTTGTGAATGCAGCTGTAGTAAGTTGCTTATTGAGTGATGGCTTCTTTTCACTCACTAAAAATGTCATGGTCTTAGATTAGTGAAAGATTTGGCACCATCCTTGTGGCATTTACTTTCCATGTGGCATTTCACATCGCACAATCCTCCTCTAGCTAGTGAGAAATCAATAGAACAGCTGCTGCAATCAGCGTAGAACTTGACCCCCTGTCACTTGACGACATGTGGTCACATGACCATTCAGTCTTTCCATTTACAAAGTCCTTTTCTTTGGTGGTTCCTCCATAACTACAAGACTCAAGAGCAGCTAATCCTACAGACAAAGCATGTGGCCCGACGATAAAGTGCTGACTGGGTCAAATGATCATGATGCAGTTATGTTATATTAACATAAGTTAACAAGGTAAGTCTTGTGGTTTGGCACATTAATGATTAGCATGTGCTTTATACATGCAACAAGTGCACAGTGAATCTTTTATCATGGCCATACACCTAAAATCCCTGAACAGAGGAGGTATATAGTTAATACCTAGACCCCTGGACAAAATTGTTAAAAGGGTAAAATCTCTGGACTGTCCGGGGCATCCGTGGATGGTTGGCAGCTATGTATTATCTACCATATTGATTGCTCTAGTAGACACACATGCCCATTTATCACATGCACTATAAGTAGGTATCTGGTTTTGTTGAAAGCCTGTCAGAAAACATGCAACTGCTTGCTGACTCAATATTGTATGTGCATAAGCATGACTATGACATTGAGACCCTTTTACCGAACTTGGGGTGTTTGGCTGAGAAGAAAAATAGATAACCAAGAACTGGGTTAGTGTTAATGCAGTTTGGAGTATTTTATCATGACAAATGTGTCAAGTCATTTCCTAGAAAGATGCATGATGGATGATTAGCGGTGGCGAAAAATGGTCCTTTTGGAATCTTCTATATTATATATATATACAGTAGACCCTCACTAATCCGAATAGACTGGGGATCTGAGTAGTTCGGATTAGTGAAATTTTCGGATTAGTGAAATTTATGAATATCATTATATATATTGAACTCTGAATTTGTTTATTTTTTTGCAGGTGTGGGTTGAATACTGGGTGGTGGGAGTACAAGTTATTTTTAATCATTATGATCCCTTCCCATCCTCATTCTTTTAGCAGATCTCCGGAATCCCATCTCAGTCATCTTCCTTTTGCATCCTCACAACTCGCTGCCCTTCTTCTTTATGTCTGAGATAGTTGAGACTCCAACTCCATACTGTTCAGATAGCTTTTCTTCCCGAGTTGGTCCAGGATCTCGACCTTCTCCTTGATGGTAAGGCTCTTGTGCACTCTTTTCTTCTCCAAATCACTGCAGCTGCATCGTATGACAGGCTCGTGGTAGGTTTGAAGTTCAATAATTGGATTTTTTTAAATTTTTTAATTATTATTATAACATAAAAAACAATATGATGAGGTGTCAGATTATTATTTTTTGCTACCTAATGCAGTTCGGATTAGCGAGGTTTCGGATTAACGGGGTCCGGATTAGCGAGGGTCTACTGTAGTAGTAAAATTTTGACAAGTGGACATACTATGTGTGCATTTTTTTTTAGCTGCACAGTTGCAGATAGACAGACACAAGACCCTGAAGGTGGAAATTTAAGTTGAGCAGTTTTTTGGGGGGATCCTCATTTACTACCAACACAAAGGATTCAAGGTGTGCTCGAACTCATTGGTTGTCTATTTTTCTTCTCATATGAAGACATAATTATGATACTAAGAAGCTGCCAAAGTCAGTTTTAGTTGATCTTTGGGCTATTACAAGATCTTGAAAAACAATTTTTCGTGTTTTTTTAAATAGCTAACAGTAAAATTCAAGCATGCCAAAGCATTTTTGGGGTCAAAATCTGCAGAAAACACCATTTAGGATATTAATTAATTGCTGAAGTCAAATTATAAACTAATTTTTTGGCCGTTCAAAATAGAGGTCAAACCAACATAGGGAGGTTCAACTGTTCAACTGCTAAATAAGCAAGACAACAAATGTTATAAATTTTAAAAAATCGGTAACGAAAGAAACGAATGCAGACACATCTATACGACCCTTTACCTAATGTAACTGGTTATAGGTCTTCATTCTGGTAAAGGGTCACTGCATTGGTAAACTGCTTTTCAATCATGTATAAGAAAGCATAACACCAGAACTAACCAATCATACGTGTTATTATTGGTTTTGTTGAAGGTCCGCTCATTTCCGTGCAGTCAACTACTGTCACACACTTATACACGTGCATTATAAGTGTATAGCTAGTTACCTGGTTTTGTTTAAAGGTCTGTGTGATGTTTATTATTATCACAAGAGTAAAGTTCTGAGCTAACCAAACTGATCACTTCGTGGAATGAAAACATGCAGTTGCTTGCTGACTCGGCTGAGTGAGGCGCGATACTGCACGTGCGCCAGCGTGTCCGTGACGTCAATTTTCTGGTGTTGTGCAATGTATGGGACAGTTTTGGAGAACACCATGACTGTCCCAGAATTATTACGTACCTGACCCTCTTGGCAAAACATGAGGAGCGTAAGTGATAAAGAGAAGGAGAAAAGGACTTTTTTGTGTACGAGGAAGGGAAGGGTAAGGGGAGAGGAACATGGTTTAGAAATAAAATATAAACTGCCGTGCCCCTTTAAGGCTGAAGCATTATGATGTTCATGTGTGGTAGAGAAACAGGTTTGTGTCTTAGTGCAGGTCACTGTTGCTGTAGTGCCCCCACCACATGGAGGTCACCATTGCTACGTGCTTCCTTCCCTCCCAGATATCTATATCAAGGCAAGTTTACTATAATTGGGAAGACGCACTAGATAATACAATGCACCGCTGGAATTTGTGAATGGCTACAGCATGGTCGTCAATGCCGCAGCTTGAATATCCATGAGAGGTCTAAAAACCCTGGACACAACCCTGTAACATATATCCTAGCCAGTATGAGGCGGGCAAGAACTTTGAACCTTCATCACGATACTGGATTGACAGACTTGAAAGGTAATGGTCAAGTTATAAATTCTACACTCTTTACAAAAAAAAGATGGGAAAAAATGGGGAAAAAGCAGAAAAGCGTGTAAACCAGCAATATTGCACATCGATAACCAACTGTGACTTCATGAGCCAATTTAGTAATTAGAGTTGGAGACCACACCCACTATAGATAGAACACATTGCAGTTCAGTTCTTTTGTGCCAGCGTCACTAAACAGAATCAGCAGCTAATACGCTAAACAAAGCTCAATTGCAGACCGCACCCTACAGACTGGTCAAATAATATTGAGTCTCTAGTGCAAACAAATGATACACTGTGGACCTACCTTAAAATGGTAGCAAGGAGAAAGAATTTAGTGACGGGTCTGACTGTGTAGGAACTATATCATTGGACAAGAGTCTCGAGCCAATAGAAAAGGAATTGGATGCTAATAACAGGACAAGCCAAAACCAAGCATGCTTAGGGGGTATTGGCAATACACTCAAAAACCTGGTAAAGTATTTTCACTTAAATCAATGATGATCTTCACCACATGGCACTTACAGGATGGAAATAAGTGGTAATTAATAGAACAGTTAACACTCAATTGAACAGAGTTTTAAGTTTGTGATATCAAAAGTTGAGCGAATGTCTCTACCTTCTTCTTCCCCCGGACTTCTTCCATAAGTAGAGGACACTCGGTCAAATGAAAATCCTCATACAAGTCATGTATCTAAACCACACCGAGTTAATCAACATACCGAGTTAATAAACATACCAAGTTAATCAACATATCAAGTTAATCCAACATACCAAGTTAATAAACGTAAATAAATGTAGCCAGTTAATCAACATATATATATACCAAATTAATCATCGTACCAAGTTAGTTAATAAACATTCAAGTTAATAAACGTACCAAGTTAATAAGAGTAGAAATAAAACCTCAATGAACTCTCAGTTGAGACACAATAATGTTCTCAATAATCAACTGAAATTGTATTCTCTCGACATTTTGATGCTCTAGCCTTCACATACCCACACACACACATGCATGTGCACACACACACACATGCATGCATATGACATACACGCACACACGTATGTGCACACACACACACGCATGTGCACACTCACACACACACATGCATGTCCATGTTGATGAAAGTGCGTGGCCAGTGCTACGATGGTTGCAGCACAATGGCAGGAGCAAGGGGTGTGGCTGCTAAGACTCAGGCACTGGAGCCTAAAGCACTTTTTACCCGCTGTTATTATCGTTTTTTAGTGAAGTTTAGGAAAGTTATGAGCTTTACGGCCAAAAAACAAGATTTTTTGGAAAAAATGAGAAAAATATAGTCCAAGTTAAGATCATGCAATATGTGTTCTCTTTGTAGTTTCTTGATCTGTTACATGGACAATGAAAGAAGGGGAAAAAGAAGGGGGAAAAAACTGTCTAATTTTTGACGTATAGTCCCCCCTTTTAAGGGCACACACTTAACTTAATGGGTTAATGATGCAACCAAGCAGTCGTCCATTTTGAAATATTGCGTGGATAGTTGCTTTGAATTGGAAAGTTCTCTCCAAAATGAGAAGCAATGCTAAACCTTATTAAAGAAGAAACAGGTACTGAGGTAGTGATGCTCCATCAATTCGTATTCTACGTCCCATTAGATGGACAGTACCAGGTGAGCCACTTGCTAGCATTAGATATATCCAACTACGCTGAGTTACAGTTTTGTGGGAGAGAGCACTGCTAAGTACATCAGACACAGATGTGAAAGTTAGAATTCGTGGCTTTGAAAGTCATATGCATGCAGAAGTTTCAATTCCTATTTGGTTTATTGCCTCTTGGAAATGATTTTGCGACATCTTGCATACCTGAACCACGTTATCTTGCACACACACACATTCATTTACAATAGAGTTTGTATGTATCATGTGTAAGCAATTGTTGGTTCACGTTATCTTGCACACACACACATTCATTTACAATAGAGTTTGTATGTATCATGTGTAACAATTGTTGGTTCTGTACATAAGTACTATTTACTTAAACAATTTTTTAATTTTTTTAATTTTTTTTTAATAAAAAAAAAGGTCCAGGAGTTCTTTGCTTCCGGTGACGTCTCAGAGGATTCAGAACATACTGCCAGCAACACTTGGTGGCCATTGCATCATCAGTAGCCAGCCTGCACTGCTAGAAAATGGTGGTGCTTCTGATTCTCCTTCATGTAACTTTCTGTGGAATTCTGCTGCTTTCTCTCTTAGCAACAGTCACTGACTGGAGTGTGTTCAAGCAGCTGGTCGTATTTAGCAAGTGTATGACATTACGACTTGAACCCATTCCTGACTATCAAGGGTGCTTGCAAACTCTCGAAGTTTGGCTTCTTGATCTGTTACCTTTGTCTCCCAGTGCCATACTCTTGAGTGAGTCCATCTCGAGTGGTTCCTCTGGATATCTTGCAAAGATAGCTAATTTCGACTCAATGGATAAAACTATGCTCTTCCTTCAGCAAATTTTACATGCAAATCTCTAGTCAGCCTCACCCCAACAAAATTTTCACATCGATGATTATCCGATAATCGAGGTCTGGATATGTGAGGGTGTACTGTACTGACATGAAGCCAGTCACTACAATCTCCTAATCTTTCTAGTGTAGAAGGCCTTGAAGTTGCAACGCTAAAACACTACAAACATTGCGCTCCGGCGCCACTTCTGAATTGTTCTCGAACTTTAAGCGTGTAGAATATATGAGCTCCAAAGTCACAAAACTATAAAAACTCTAATGTGTAAAAAAAAAAGAAGTGACAACATATATACCACAACTTCGAATTCGTGCCACTTTCTTTCAATCTTTTTTTTGTCTCTCGGCGGAACTAATTCCATCAAAAATCTTTTCCTTTTGGGTCATCTGAATCATCTGAACACCCTTTTCTTTGCTCTACGGTAATAAACAAGCACTGGAAACAAGATGATTTATCAAAAACAGTCGACACTCTGCCCATCTAAAATGATATAAAATGACCCACCTAAATGACCCACCTAAGAGCACAATTCTGGAGTTCCATTGCATGAGCTGTTAAGAAACTGATGCCAAAAAACTTTGAATTTCATACATGCAGGCGTGTTGCATTGTCAAAGAGCTCCGCCAAAAGCAAGCGCTATTCTTCCCAAGCCATTGTGTTTATCAACAACATGGACATAACTAGAGCTAGCTGCAGTAGGTTGCCGAGTTCCTCAGCTATTTTCCACCTTCACAGATATTCCGCAAGCATGAAAGGATTTCTTTGTGAACTTGGCAGCTTGTATGGTATAGAGTGCAAGAAATTTACCAGTCGCGTGCTAGTACATTTTGGTAATTACTATAACCAATTAGAATTGGAAGACTGTATTTCAAGTGCAGCTCAAGGTACGGCTTCTATTGGAGTGAATGCGGCGTGTAGGAGGCACGTCAAGAAATAAATGTAGACTACAGCCAGATAAATTACCCTTTACCATTTAAAAACCAATACCTGATTATTAATGAATGATTTTCAATTTTCATTGGTAAAAGGTCATCCAACCCATCGCTTTCATTCCCTCTTGACATGTCAATTCAATGCAGACGTTGGTTTTAATCTATCTATCTATCTTACCTATCTACTACCCACCTACCCACCCACCCACCCACCTACCTACCCACCCACCTACCAACCTACCCACCTACCAACCTACCCACCTACCTACCCACCCACCTACCCACCTACCTACCTACCCACCCACCTACCTACCCACCTACCTACCCACCTACCCACCCAACCCACCTACCTACCTACCCACCTACCTACCCCACCCACCCACCCACCTACCCACCCACCTACCAACCTACCTACCTACCTACCCCACTACCTACCTACCCACCCACCCACCTACCCACCCACCTAACTATCTATTCCCTATCTTTTTAACTAACTACTGTATAACTACCTACCTATCTATTTATCTACCTGTCTACCTATCTATTCCCTATCTATCTGAGGTATTATCTGCCATCTACCTACCCATTTACTTACTTATCTATCTACCCACATATCCACCTATCCATCCATCCATCCATCCATCCATCATCCATCTATCAGGGAGTGTGTTAGGATACTAACTACTTGTAGAAACATGATCTAGAGTCCACTATATAACAATGTCCTAGCATATTATCAGTAACATAGCAACAACAAACTCCTATCACATCAAATGCACTCTACCTCCTCCAAATACTTGCTCTGGATCTTGAACCTGGAAGCACATATCTTGCAGGTAATGCCACCTGCAACAGTAAGTCAGCCAACACAGGAGGATTGGAGTTCATTATTCAATACAGATCTGTGAATGGACCTTTTTGGAGGGAGACTCTCACCCTCACAACACCATCTCCACCTCCTTATTGTTTCATACATTGGGCAGTGCTGTAGCAATCTGTATGTTTGGTTTGATCACTATTTTAAATTGATGGACAAGTTCATATCTCAGCTAATACTCTCTTTGGCAGCTTCAACAGCTATAAACACACTTCAAGTTGGAGGAGAGAGAGGGGGGGGGGGGGGGGGGGGGGGAAGGAGGTGTTACTCTTTTTAAAGGACTATAATTTGTAACCTTTTTGGGGTATTTGTTACTTCCAGTTCAATCCCGTAGCAAAAATAATAATAATAACATAATAAAATAAATAAACAAATAAACAAACAAATAAACAAACAAATAAATAAATAAATTGCTCCCCCCCCCCCCCCCCTTTTATGAAGGCTAGAAGTCAAGACGCATCAGAACTGTCTGCTGATCTCCTCTAATTCACGGAATGCCTGCAACCATTTCCACATTCACAGGCAGTGCAACGGAACAACAGGAGCACATTGTTAGAGGGAATCTTTTTCTTCTTCTTCAGAATGCCACACAGAAGGAAAATAGGAGTATATATAAAATAAAATAAAATATTTTTAAAAAAATTATAAGACTCGATGTCAAACATTGACGTATAACTTTTCACCGGCAGAAACACACAGAACAACATCGTGTCCATGATGTGGCTATGTAGTTCCTTACACAGCTGTGAATGTGGGAGGGGTTACAGGCAAAGTAGATCATTGGAAAGCTCTTGAAAAATGCTTATATTTTTTCCCTTTTGCTGGTGGAATGAACTGAAAATGATAAATTACAAATAAATTATGACAGTTACAAATTTTAGGTCTGTTTTTAAATTTTAAGTAGGTAACCTCATTCTTAATCCGCCAAGTGGCAGGAGGGGGGGGGGGGGGGGGGGGGGAATGGAAAAAAAAAGAAGGGGGAAAAAAGGGGAAAAAAGAAAGGGGAAAAAAAGGAGAGAAAAAAAAGGGGGAAAAGAAAAAAGGGGGAAAAAAAGATAAAAATGTCAAAGGATCTTGTGCTTCTTCACACACATACTTGCACATAATAGGTCCCCTCGGGATAATTTCACTGCCAGAAGACTCCAAATGCATTTGCAGCAACTAATCTGTATCTCAATTCAGTAAAAACACCTGAAAATTAGTACAGGATTGTGCATATATACAATAAAGACACTTATGTGTGTGCAGTGACGAGCCTAGCTAAGCGAGTCAACAAGCAGCTGCAGGCAGTGGCAAGCCTAGCTGAGCCAGTCAACAAGCAGCTGCATGCAGTGGCAAGCCTAGCTGAGCCAGTCAACAAGCAGCTGCACGCAGTGGCAAGCCTAGCTGAGCCAGTCAACAAGCAGCTGCATGCAGTGGCAATCCTAGCTGAGCCGAGTCAACAAGCAGCTGCACGCAGTGGCAAGCCTAGCTGAGCCGAGTCAACAAGCAGCTGCATGCAGTGGCAACCCTAGCTGAGCCAGTCAACACGCAGCTGCACGCAAGTGGCAAGCCTAGCTGAGCCAGTCAACAAGCAGCTGCACGCAGTGGCAAGCCTAGCTGAGCCAGTCAACAAGCAGCTGCACATAGCAGCAAGCCTAGCTGAGCCGAGCCAACAAGCAGCTGCACGCAGTGGCAATCCTAGCTGAGCCGAGTCAACAAGCAGCTGCACGCAGTGGCAAGCCTAGCTGAGCCGAGTCAACAAGCAGCTGCATGCAGTGGCAAGCCTAGCTGAGCCAGTCAACAAGCAGCTGCACGCAGTGGCAAGCCTAGCTGAGCCGAATCAACAAGCAGCTGCATGCAGTGGCAAGCCTAGCTGAGCCTAGTCAACAAGCAGCTGCATGCAGTGGCAAGCCTAGCTGAGCCAGTCAACAAGCAGCTGCACGCAGTGGCAAGCCTAGCTGAGCCTAGTCAACAAGCAGCTGCATGCAGTGGCAAGCCTAGCTGAGCCAGTCAACAAGCAGCTGCAAGCAGTGGCAAGCCTAGCTCAGCCAGTCAACAAGCAGCTGCAGGCAGTGGCAAGCCTAGCTGAGCCAGTCAACAAGCAGCTGCATGCAGTGGCAAGCCTAGCTGAGCCAGTCAACAAACAGCTCACTTTCTCCTCTTATCTGGATAAAATCAGTTAGTTTCCCCAGAGGCTTACTCTTGTGATAGTACTTAACAGCAAACTAGGTAACTGCTTATGGTTATGTATCTATGTGTACGAGTATATAGGTATGTTGGTATATATTGAAGATCTAGTCGAATCGTTGTGAGAGTAAAATTCAAGTTGGTTACTGAGAAGGTCTTTGTAATTTCGCTATGTCAAACTGAGAGTTCGTTGAGAATAAATGATGTCTATGATTGGCAGTTTTTGAGTTAAGAAGTTCTATGGATGGCTACTTGACTATAACACATAGAATAAAAATCCAATTATAAATACAAAAAAAGACAAAAAACTAAAGACAATATACATGCATTTAGGATTGAATCTTCAGGAAATAAATGGAGCCTAGATTTACCAACATAGACAGCAAACATTTAGTGTTCAATATTCTAATAAGGATAAATGTCCCATAAACATTAAGTGTTCACTATTCCCCACTTAATGCCATCTTCCCCATTTAATGTCACCTCCCCTACTTAATGCCATCTTCCTTACTTAACGCCACCTTCCCCACATATTGACATCTTGCTTCATGTTTAGGGCATCTTGTGAAGCGTTGTTATAGAAACCATGACACACTGTCTACGTACTTAGTCCAATATTGAAAGGTAGAGGCTTGTAATCACTCTGACTCTGCCAACCACTCCATGTTGGTGATCGCAGCTCGGCTCCTCCCCAGCAGCTGCTTAGCCACCATAAGCTGCCATCTCTAAAGCCAATGAAAGCCACACCCACTCTCACCAGCCAGTTCCGTACTATCCAGTAATCACAAATTCTGCACCCTCATCTCAAAAGCAATAAACTCTGCGCACCTGTCTAGAACTTGTGGGATCATTACTTTATTACCTCATTATGTAGCTCTTCCTGTAGTATACTAGACACTTCCTGCATATACTAGAAAATATACTAGACACTTCCTGTAGCATGGATAACTCCTATAAGTGCTCATCAGGCAATGGTGGAGTACTTTTGGGTGCTACACATATCAGTGTGCCGACCATTACATTCAGTCTCAGACATGGGCCCACACATGTGCAGACCATTACCATTCATGGGTCCACACATGTGCCGACCATTACCATTCAGTCCCAGACATGGGTCCACACATGTGCAGACCATTACCATTCATGGGTCCACACATGTGCCGACCATTACCATTCAGTCTCAGACATGGGTCCACACATGTGCAGACCATTACCATTCAGTCTCAGACATGGGCCCACACATGTGCAGACCATTACCATTCAGTCTCAGACATGGGTCCACACATGTGCAGACCATTACCATTCAGTCTCAGACATGGGTCCACACATGTGCCGACCATTACCATTCAGGCTAAGACATGGGCCCACACCTGTGCAGACCATTACCATTCAGTCCCAGACATGGGTCCACACATGTGACGACCATTACCATTCATGGGTCCACACATGTGCCGACCATTACCATTCAGTCTCAGACATGGGTCCACACATGTGCAGACCATTACCATTCAGTCTCAGACATGGGCCCACACATGTGCAGACCATTACGATTCAGTCTCAGACATGGGTCCACACATGTGCAGACCATTACCATTCAGTCTCAGACATGGGTCCACACATGTGCCGACCATTACCATTCAGGCTAAGACATGGGCCCAAACCTGTGCAGACCATTATACCATTCAGTCTCAGACATGGGTCCCACACATGTGCCGACCATTACCATTCAGTCTCAGACATGGGCCCACACATGTGCAGACCATTACCATTCAGTCTCAGACATGGGTCCACACCTGTGCAGACCATTACCATTCAGTCTCAGACATGGGCAGGGGTGTATTTAGGGGGGGGCGGGGGGGGGGCATACGCCCCCCCTTGTATCATTCTCGCCCCCCCCCCCTTGAAATTAGACACCACCCTTATACATTACATACACCATCATTGTATCATTCTCGCCCCCCCTTATTTTTCCATATCTCAAGTTCGCCCCCCCTTGGCAAAATTTCTGTATACAGCCCTGATGGGCCCACACCTGTGCAGACCATTACCATTCAGTCTCAGACATGGGCCCACACATGTGCAGACCATTACCATTCAGTCTCAGACATGGGCCCACACATGTGCAGACCATTACCATTCAGTCTCAGACATGGGCCCACACATGTGCAGACCATTACCATTCAGTCTCAGACATGGGTCCACACATGTGTAGACCATTACCATTCAGTCTCAGACATGGGCCCACACATGTGCAGACCATTACCATTCAGTCTCAGACATGGGCCCACACATGTGCAGACCATTACCATTCAGTCTCAGACATGGGTCCACGCATGTGCAGACCATTACCATTCAGTCTCAGACATGGGCCCACACATGTGCAGACCATTACCATTCAGTCCCAGACATGGGCCCACACATGTGCAGACCATTACCATTCAGTCTCAGACATGGGCCCACACATGTGCAGACCATTACCATTCAGTCTCAGACATGGGCCCACACATGTGCAGACCATTACCATTCAGTCTCAGACATGGGCCCACACCTGTGCAGACCATTACCATTCAGTCTCAGACAGGGACTCACACATGTGCAGACCATTACCATCTGCAGATTATGTGTTACCTGATTCGTTCTTTTCAGGCCAGAGCAGTTGGTTGATGATGATGTTGTGTACATCAATGTTGAGTTTGGTGAGTTCCTGCACCAGACGTTCGGTCTCAAATAACGACAGGAATTCAGCATTGCACACACAAATGAAGGTGGCCTTATCCTAGAGAAGAAAGAACACAAATAGGTTGAGTGAATCGCACAAGAAGAGATCTGGTGGTTTCCGCCAGAGTTTATAAATATTTATTTCAGAGACAGACAACTTCTTCCCCGTCTCTTTCAAGTGAATTTTAATACCATAAGTCTCTGTGAGCTTTTAGAGCAGTAGTAAAACATTGGAGGCTAAGTATGGAGGGTCAGTAGCAGAGATGGAGGTACATATATAGGGTCAGTCAGTCAGTGGCAGAATATAGAGATGGAGGTATATATAGGGTCAGTCAGTCAGTGGCAGAATATAGAGATGGAGGTATATATAGGGTCACTGGCAGAGATGGAGGTACATATAGGGCCAGTAAGAATATGGAGATGGAGGTATATATAGGGTCAGTCAGTCAGTGCAGAATATAGAGATGGAGGTATATATAGGGCCAGTAAGAATATAGAGATGGAGGTATATATAGGGTCAGTGGCAGAATATAGAGATGGAAGTATATACAAGGGTCAGTGGTAGAATATAGTGGATATCCTCTATATCCTTCATTGTAGGAGTCCTGTGTATGTATGTATACTGTTAGACAAGCTACTGTATGGGCTGTAGTGACCCAATCATCTACACACGTGAAATATGAAGGAAGTCCATTTCTCAAGCCACGGACACAATAGCTCATCTTCAACCACACCCACCCAAAATCATGTATGATTGGACATAAAGTATTGACACACGTCACATCCTCCCCCACACACATACACAGTTTACTTAACCCTTACTACTGTGAGTGCAATACATTAATTAATTTGGCATCAAATGGAAACTTTTCTCCTACTTTTATGGTATGCTAGTTTTTGTTGTTTTGCTTTTATTGTGTTGTTGTTTGTTTGTTGTTGTTGTTTGTTGTTGTTGTTGTCCCTTGATTTCCCTAGTAGGATTTGATAGGAGCTAGCAGGGATGGTTGCTAGGTTACATGGAGGCTGCAGATGCAATGTGCATTCTTGTGTACGTACGTGTGTGTGTGTGTGCAGACTAGGGCTAGCGAGGGCTAGGCATAAGATTAGGCAGGAAAACAACTTTGAACTTTGGATAATCAGGGGAGTGACAACGGAACAATTGATTCCCAATTAGTTACCTCCTAGTCTACCCCTGCTGCCCCCCTAGTCTACAACTGCTGCCCCCTAGTCTACCCCTGCTGCCCCCCTAGTCTACAACTGCTGCCCCCTAGTCTACAACTGCTGCCCCCCTAGTCTACAACTGCTGCCCCCCTAGTCTACAACTGCTGCCCCCCTAGTCTACAACTGCTGCCCCCTAGTCTACAACTGCTGCCCCCCTAGTCTACAACTGCTGCCCCCTAGTCTACCCCTGCTGCCCCCCTAGTCTACAACTGCTGCCCCCTAGTCTACAACTGCTGCCCCCCTAGTCTACAACTGCTGCCCCCCTAGTCTACAACTGCTGCCCCCCTAGTCTAACAACTGCTGCCCCCCTAGTCTACAACTGCTGCCCCCTAGTCTACAACTGCTGCCCCCCTAGTCTACAACTGCTGCCCCCCTAGTCTACAACTGCTGCCCCCCTAGTCTACAACTGCTGCCCCCCTAGTCTACAACTGCTGCCCCCCCTAGTCTACAACTGCTGCCCCCCTAGTCTACAACTGCTGCCCCCCTAGTCTACAACTGCTGCCCCCTAGTCTACAACTGCTGCCCCCTAGTCTACAACTGCTGCCCCCCTAATCTACAACTGCTGCCCCCCTAGTCTACAACTGCTGCCCCCTAGTCTACAACTGCTGCCCCCCTAGTCTACAACTGCTGCCCCCCTAGTCTACAACTGCTGCCCCCTAGTCTACAACTGCTGCCCCCCCTAGTCTACAACTGCTGCCCCCCTAGTCTACAACTGCTGCCCCCCTAGTCTACAACTGCTGACCCCCCTAGTCTACAACTGCTGCCCCCCTAGTCTACAACTGCTGCCCCCCCTAGTCTACAACTGCTGCCCCCCTAGTCTACAACTGCTGCCCCCCTAGTCTACAACTGCTGCCCCCCTAGTCTACAACTGCTGCCCCCCCTAGTCTACAACTGCTGCCCCCCTAGTCTACAACTGCTGCCCCCCTAGTCTACAACATCTGCCCCCCTAGTCTACAACTGCTGCCCCCCTAGTCTACAACTGCTGCCCCCCTAGTCTACAACTGCTGATCCCCCTAGTCTACAACTGCTGCCCCCCTAGTCTACAACTGCTGCCCCCCCTAGTCTACAACTGCTGCCCCCCTAGTCTACAACTGCTGCCCCCCTAGTCTACAACTGCTGCCCCCTAGATCTACCAATGCTGACCCCCCTAGATCTACAACTACTGACCCCCTAGATCTAGAACTGCTGACCCCCTAGATCTACAACTGCTGACCCCCTACCAATGCTGACCCCCTAGATCTACAACTGCTGACCCCTAGATCTACAACTACTGACCCCTAGATCTACAACTACTGACCCCCTAGATCTACAACTACTGACCCCCTCTACAACTGTTGACCCCCCTAGATCTACAACTGCTGACCCCCTAGATCTACAACTACTGACCCCCTAGATATACAACTGTTGACCCCCCTAGATCTACAACTGTTGACCCCCCTAGATCTACAACTGTTGACCCCCCTAGATCTACAACTGCTGACCCCCTAGATCTACAACTGCTGACCCCTAGATCTACAACTACTGACCCCTAGATCTACAACTACTGACCCCCTAGATCTAGAACTGCTGACCCCCCTAGATCTAGAACTGCTGACCCCCTAGATCCTACTGAGAGTAAAGTCTGAAGCTCTGCTCAGTGCAATGGAAAAAATAAGGCTACAAACCACAGCTGTAGCTATGGCAACTGCTGAAGGGCTACAAACCACAGCTGTAGCTATGGCAACTGCTGTAGGGCTACACAACACAGCTACAGCAACTGCTGTAGGGCTACACACCGCAGCTGTAGCTATGGCAACTGCTGAAGGGTTACACACCATAGCTGTAGCCATGGCAACTGATGAAGGGTTACACACCATAGCTATAGCAACTGCTGTAGGGCTACACACCGCAGCTGTAGCTATGGCAACTGCTGAAGGGTTACACACCATAGCTGTAGCCATGGCAGCTGCTGTAGGGCTACACACCACAGCTGTAGCCATGGCAACTGCTGTAGGGCTACACAACACAGCTGTAGCCATGGCAACTGCTGTAGGGCTACACACCACAGCTGTAGCCATGGCAGCTGCTGTAGGGCTACACACCGCAGCTGTAGCCATAGCTGCTGTAGGGATACACACCACAGCTGTAGCAATGGCAACTGCTGTAGGGCTACACAACGCAGCTGTAGCCATGGCAGCTGCTGTAGGGCTACACACCGCAGCTTGTAGTCATAGTTGCTGTAGGGCTACACACCACAGCTGTAGCCATAGCTGCTGCAGGGCTGAGATAACAAGCAAGACACTTCATCATAATAATTCCATCCATTTTCCATTATATATGTGCAGAGGGAGAAGGGTGGTCTTGGTAACTCAATGATACTTTGCACATGTGGCAAGAACTGACCGGGTCTTGGAACTCGTCGTAGATCTGTTGGATGATTGGCAACGAATCTGAGAGTTGAGCAGGTATACCGGCACTCCCTAGGGTGGGCAGGATCTGCAAGAACAAGAGTACGGGAAGAGGCAGAGGGGGGAAGGGAGAAATTACATAGCAACCAAAACTTATCCCTGGCATATTCAGGATAGGCAGTGCTAACTGCATAATGATGATGACTTTATGAATGAATGGTAACAAGCCGGACACGTCCATTGTGGTAGAAGGCAAGATCCTCCCAAGGGGAGAAAAAAGAAGAAGAAAAAAAAGAAGAGCAGAAATATTAGCTACACCCACCACATTTAGCACATCCATCCATTATTAACGATGATGTCATGATTAATAAGAGCAATATATTTTTCATAACTACTAGAATGAAGACTGACCAAGAATAAAAAGTTTGAGTGTGAGTAACAACAAGAATTAATGGTGTTACTCGGACTTACAGTACATGTATTATTATGAACTTGATTCTGCTCTTCTTCAGATTAGACCAAAAATACTTTAATAAACTGAACCACAGGTAAGACTTGCATTGAAACTCCACACAATGGCTCAAGGTGCTGACTGAACTAGAGACAAGCCTTGAAACTCCATAGTTCTAAATCTTGCGTTCAGACACGCTTAGTCCTTCAGCTGTTTCACCTCCTCCCTCTCCAGTCTTAACTTCAGCTCTTTCTTTTCCCTTTCTCTTCAAGGAGGGAGGGGGGAGGGAGGGAGGAGGGAGGGGGGAGGGAGGGAGGGGGGAGGGAGGGAGGGAGGAGGGAGAGGAGGGAGGAGGGAGGGAGGAGGAGGGAGGGAGGAGGGAGGGAGGAGGGAGGGAGGGAGGAGGGAAGAGGGAGGGAGGAGGAGGGAGGGAGGAGGGCGGGAGGAGGGAGGGAGGAGGGAGGAGGAGGGAGGGAGGAGGGAGGGAGGAGGGGGAGGAAGGAGGAGGGAGGAGGGAGGGAGGGTGAGGTTGGCTGCTACTGTATTACAACAATAACAACAAAACAACCAACCACTTCTGTAACCATGGAAATATTCTGGTACAAAACCACCAATATATATATACAGAGTTCACATATTCTCAATGTAGAGTGAGAAAGGAGCACGTACACACACTCAGCTCTGGCTGAAGTAGCCATCAACATGCTGAGTGTTAAACTACACACCCTGTGGACAGCACAAGAACCACTGAAGATTCCTCGTGTGTACCTGCTCAAAGAGGCCACCCAATTGTGACTTCAATTGAGTGATTTTTCCAAGGCCTTTGATGAAGAGCTTGGGCATGGAAAGAAACCGAAGGGTGTGTCCTGTGGGTGCTGTGTCAAAGACTACCACTGAGAACTTGAGCTCCTTCACCAACCTGGGGAGGGAATGGGAGGGAAGTGGGAGGGAAGTGAGAGGGAAGTGAGAGGGAAGTGAGAGGGAAGTGAGAGGGAAGTAGGAGGGAAGTAGGAGGGAAGTGAGAGGGAAGTGAGAGGGAAGTAGGAGGGAAGTGAGAGGGAAGTGAGAGGGAAGTAGGAGGGAAGTAGGAGGGAAGTGAGAGGGAAGTGAGAGGGAAGTGAGAGGGAAGTAGGAGGGAAGTGAGAGGGAAGTGAGAGGGAAGTGAGAGGGAAGTGAGAGGGAAGTGGGAGGGAAGTGAGAGGGAAGTGAGAGGGGAGTAGGAGGGAAGTAGGAGGGAAGTGAGAGGGAAGTGAGAGGGAAGTAGGAGGGAAGTGAGAGGGAAGTGAGAGGGAAGTGAGAGGGAAGTGAGAGGGAAGTGAGAGGGAAGTGAGAGGGAAGTGAGAGGGAAGTGGGAGGGAAGTGAGTAGGAGGTAGAGGTGGGAAGTGGGCAGGAAGAAGTTGGGAAGTGGGCAGGAAGAAGTTGGGAAGTGGGCAGGAAGAAGTTGGGAAGTGGGCAGGAAGTGGAAATCAGCAGGAGTAAAGTAAAAGGAAAATGGATGGAAGTTGGACAAGAGAAGAGACAAGAAAAGTTACGTGTGTATCTAAATAACAGGCCAATTCACCCGGGCTAAGCACAAGAAGAATTCAATAAACATATTCCAGTTGGTTTCACATTGGTAGGGAAGCTCCTCCCCTTTCTCAACCATGGCAACTTGCCTTTTGTGGTGTGCTCTATACCTCATAATCACCCTCCAACTAATCCCCCTCCTCCAACTAATGCCCCCTCCTCCACTAATGTCCCCTCCTCCACTGATGCCCCCTCCTCCACTGATGTCCCCTCCTCCACTAATGTCCCCTCCTCCACTAATGTCCCCTCCTCCACTAATGTCCCACTAATGTCTCCTCCTCCACTAATGTCTCCTCCTCCACTAATGTCCCCTCCTCCACTAATGTCCCCTCCTCCACTAATGTCCCCTCCTCCACTAATGTCCCCTCCTCCACTAATGTCCCCTCCTCCACTAATGTCCCCTCCTCCACTAATGTCTCCTCCTCCACTAATGTCTCCTCCTCCACTAATGTCCCCTCCTCCACTAATGTCCCCTCCTCCACTAATGTCACCTCCTCCACTAATGTCCCCTCCTCCACTAATGTCCCCTCCTCCACTAATGTCCCCTCCTCCACTGATGTCCCCTCCTCCACTAATGTCCCCTCCTCCACTAATGTCCCCTCCTCCACTAATGTCCCTCCTCCACTGATGTCCCCTCCTCCACTAATGTCCCCTCCTCCACTAATGTCCCCTCCTCCACTAATGTCCCTCCCTCCACTGATGCCCCCTCCTCCACTGATGTCCCCTCCTCCACTAATGTCCCCTCCTCCACTAATGTCCCCTCCTCCACTAATGTCCCTCCCTCCACTAATGTCCCCTCCTCCACTAATGTCCCCTCCTCCACTAATGTCACCTCCTCCACTAATGTCCCCTCCTCCACTAATGTCCCCTCCTCCACTAATGTCCCCTCCTCCACTAATGTCCCCTCCTCCACTAATGTCCCCTCCTCCACTAATGTCCCTCCTCCACTAATGTCCCCTCCTCCACTAATGTCCCCTCCTCCACTAATGTCTCCTCCTCCACTAATGTCTCCTCCTCCACTAATGTCCCCTCCTCCACTAATGTCCCCTCCTCCACTAATGTCCCCTCCTCCACTAATGTCCCCTCCTCCACTAATGTCCCCTCCTCCACTAATGTCCCTCCCTCCACTAATGTCCCCTCCTCCACTAATGTCCCCTCCTCCACTAATGTCCCCTCCTCCACTAATGTCCCTCCCTCCACTAATGTCCCTCCTCCACTAATGTCCCCTCCTCCACTAATGTCACCTCCTCCACTAATGTCCCCTCCTCCACTAATGTCCCCTCCTCCACTAATGTCCCCTCCTCCACTAATGTCCCCTCCTCCACTAATGTCCCCTCCTCCACTAATGTCCCCTCCTCCACTAATGTCCCCTCCTCCACTAATGTCCCCTCCTCCACTAATGTCCCCTCCTCCACTAATGTCCCTCCCTCCACTAATGTCCCCTCCTCCACTAATGTCCCCTCCTCCACTAATGTCCCCTCCTCCACTAATGCCCCTCCTCCACTAATGTCCCTCCCTCCACTAATGTCCCCTCCTCCACTAATGTCCCCTCCTCCACTAATGCCACCTCCTCCACTAATGTCCCCTCCTCCACTAATGTCCCCTCCTCCACTAATGCCTCCTCCTCCACTAATGTCCCCTCCTCCACTAATGTCTCCTCCTCCACTAATGTCCCCTCCTCCACTAATGTCCCCTCCTCCACTAATGTCTCCTCCTCCACTAATGTCACCTCCTCCACTAATGTCCCCTCCTCCACTAATGTCCGCTCCTCCACTAATGTCCCCTCCTCCACTAATGTCCCCTCCTCCACTAATGTCCCCTCCTCCACTAATGTCCCCTCCTCCACTAATGTCCCCTCCTCCACTAATGTCCCCTCCTCCACTAATGTCCCCTCCTCCACTAATGTTCCCTCCTCCACTAATGTCTCCTCCTCCACTAATGTCCCCTCCTCCACTAATGTCCCCTCCTCCACTAATGTCCCCTCCTCCACTAATGTCCCCTCCTCCACTAATGTCCCCTCCTCCACTAATGTCCCCTCCTCCACTGATGTCCCCTCCTCCACTAATGTCCCCTCCCTCCACTAATGTCCCCTCCTCCACTAATGTCCCTCCCTCCACTAATGTCCCCTCCTCCACTAATGTCCCCTCCTCCACTAATGTCCCCTCCTCCACTAATGTCCCTCCCTCCACTAATGTCCCTCCTCCACTAATGTCCCCTCCTCCACTAATGTCACCTCCTCCACTAATGTCCCCTCCTCCACTAATGTCCCCTCCTCCACTAATGTCCCCTCCTCCACTAATGTCACCTCCTCCACTAATGTCCCCTCCTCCACTAATGTCCCCTCCTCCACTAATGTCTCCTCCTTCACTAATGTCTCCTCCTCCACTAATGTCCGCTCCTCCACTAATGTCCCCTCCTCCACTAATGTCTCCTCCTCCACTAATGTCCCCTCCTCCACTAATGTCCCTCCCTCCACTAATGTCCCCTCCTCCACTAATGTCCCCTCCTCCACTAATGTCCCCTCCTCCACTAATGCCCCTCCTCCACTAATGTCCCTCCCTCCACTAATGTCCCCTCCTCCACTAATGTCCCCTCCTCCACTAATGCCACCTCCTCCACTAATGTCCCCTCCTCCACTAATGTCCCCTCCTCCACTAATGCCTCCTCCTCCACTAATGTCCCCTCCTCCACTAATGTCTCCTCCTCCACTAATGTCCCCTCCTCCACTAATGTCCCCTCCTCCACTAATGTCTCCTCCTCCACTAATGTCCCCTCCCAGAGCTATTGCACATCACAAGTGATCCACTGAGAGGACAAATAGGTGGGCACAATTACTCAAGGGGCGTGGTTAATATGAGGGGGGGGGGGTCCAGTGGTCACAGTCAAGCCTGGTATTATCAATAGATGTCCAAGTTTCAAAGTTGCGGCATGGCACACCAAATCCTAGCTATAGTCTAGTCCTAGCTCTGGCCCTAGCCCTAGCCCTAGCTCTAGCCCTAGTCCTAGCTCTGGCCCTAGCCCTAGCTCTAGCCCTAGTCCTAGCTCTGGCCCTAGCCCTAGCCCTAGCCTCTAGCCCTAGCTCTAGCCCTAGCTCTAGCCCTAGTCCTAGCTCTGGCCCTAGCTCTAGCCCTAGCTCTAGCCCTAGCCCTAGCTCTAGCTCTAGCCCTAGCCCTAGTCCTAGCTCTGGCCCTAGCCCTAGTGCCCTAGCCCTAGCTCTAGCCCTAGCTCTAGCTCTAGCATGGTCTAGCCCCAGCCCTCTATTTCCTCTGCCCCAACTCTAAACCCAGCCAATATAGGATTGGCAAGAAGCTTTTTAAACTTTGTACATCCAGGAGGTGTGTGTGTGTGTGTGTGTGTGTGTGTGTGTGTGTGTGTGTGTGTGTGAATATGTGTGGAGGGAGGGGGTGACGCCGAGTTCGCAGGTTTTCCCCAGGGCTTGGGTGTAACCCGGGTTTAACCCGGGTTGGGTTAAATACCTTTTACCCGGGTTTTACCTCAAACATAGATACAACCCAGGATAAAATAATAGACACAATAGATTTATTATAAACTGTAAAGATATTATAAGAAATTAACTCTGTAATCAGGAAGTAAGACATTCAATAAATGGCAACTGTAAAGAACTAAACAAAAACAGGAGCTGTGTTTCGCTCGGCATTTATTTACCAAGTGACAAGGTTGTCTACTAGAGTAGATATTTTTTATTTAATGATTTATTTAAATATTTAAACAAGATTCATGGGATTAAAGTCCAATTGAAATGCAAGTTAAACAGATTTAATAGTCAATCTCCTGAGGTCCTCGCAGGAGCCTGTGGCAGAAGACGAGTTTCTGGGCTTTCTCATTTTTGTAATTGCAGTACACTTACTAAATTGTAAGCAGTGGATGATGACCTGTGGTATTTGCTTGCCTTTTAAATAGCCCTGGTGTCCACCACCACCTGGACACTTGTGGCTTTGGGACAGGGCTACAAATAAGTGTTTTATATCACTGGGTAATACCTGGGTAAAACCCGGGTAAAAAAACCCCGGGTAAAATAGGGGGGGGGGGGGGGGGGGTAAAACCTGGGGGAAATACCTATAACACAGGTTTAACCCACTGGGTTGGGTTAAATAGGTTTTACCCGGGTAAAATGCAAACACTCGGGTGAGGAGGTTGGGGGGAGATATGTATACCTGCGTGCACACTCACGTCATCACTTGCATGAAACTCTTCGCCTCGTCTATCCCCGGCAAGGAGTCGGCAAACTCTGACACCAGCTCCTTCGCAAACCCACTAAGTCCCGCTACAGTGCAAGGATGACAAGGGACACAATAAAAATTGTGGTAAAAGGTGTAAGGCTTCACGGGACAGCCTCCCAGCCCCCATGATGTAAGGCCAAGATTGAAAAGTGTTTGTAAATATCAACACGTGCTGCAGTATCACCACCACACCCCCAGGCATGTAGGTGCCAAGTAAACTCGTTAATTCTTCGTTGTTGATACATTTTCATGGTCAGAATAAATAAACGAAAAAAATAATATATAATATATATACATGTATGTACATATATGTATGTATAGGATCTGAGAAAAGAGCCCACTTGGAGCAGATCATCAAATTTTAGTTGATGAAAGTGCATTCAATTACCTTCAAAATGACGCCAGAATCATAGCTCTAGGTGCTACCGTAGCCAGGATATGACTGTTTAAACACATCCAGGAAGAAATGCCCAAGTGTAGAAAAACGACGTTTTTAATGCGTTTACTTCAACCAGGTCTATTCCGTGTACTCTGTGCTGTGGTTAGAGAGTGCATGTGAGACTTAAAAAGGGGCGTATATCCAACTTCGCTATAGAAAGAGAACAGTTATTCTGCTAGTTTGAGCAAGAATTAAGGAAGTTACGAAGCTACAGTTGTAGGCCCAGGTTGACGAAAGAGAACGAAGATTCTAAAGCCCAGGGTGCACCAAAACTCGTAAGCATGGAAGTTTCATAGTTTGTGCTTATTTGCTTCTAGTTTATTTACCTTTACTTACCTAGCTAGCTAGACCTGCTATTATATCTATAGAGTGTATAAAGTTTGATGGTACTGAAATAAACAGCAAACGGTATAAAAGTTAAAAAAGAGAATAAAAATGGTTATGAAGCGCAAGCAAGTTTAATTGTTCTTTTTGCATGATCTGCTGTTGTGTCCTGCTTGTTTGCAGATGTTGCATCAGATATGCCTCTTCTTCGCCAGTGGTGGGACACTTGTATCGTTGGTGTCTAGAGTTGGAGAGATGGTGTAGGAGTACCAGCTCTACTGGTGGGCCTTGGATCGTCAGGCAGAGGGCAAGTTATGTCCTTGTCTCGGTCGGGACAAAACGGCCTGATCTGATTGTACAGATACCACGCCGCTCATTGGACAACGATTAACTATGTAACCTTTAGCTGTACACACCACATATCTATGTAACCTTTAGCTGTACACACCACATATCTATGTAACCTTTAGCATACACACCACATATCTATGTAACCTTTAGCTGTACACACCACATATCTAAATAAGTAACC
Source organism: Cladorhizidae sp. MBARI D1340-BT2 (assembly GCA_028752905.1). Lineage (NCBI taxonomy): Eukaryota > Metazoa > Porifera > Demospongiae > Poecilosclerida > Cladorhizidae > Cladorhizidae sp. MBARI D1340-BT2. The sequence goes on from JAQNBH010000011.1 coordinate 10,984,149, forward strand.
TTTAGCTATACACACCACATATCTATGTAACCTTTAGCTGTACACACCACATATCTATGTAACCTTTAGCTGTACACACCACATATCTATGTAACCTTTAGCTGTACACACCACATATCTATGTAACCTTTAGCTGTACACACCACATATCTATGTAACCTTTAGCATACACACCACATATCTATGTAACCTTTAGCTGTACACACCACATATCTATGTAACCTTTAGCTGTACACACCACATATCTATGTAACCTTTAGCATACCACACCACATATCTATGTAACATTTAGCAAACACACCACATATCTATGTAACCTTTAGCTATACACACCACATATCTATGTAACCTTTAGCTGTACATACCACATATCTATGTAACCTTTAGCAAACACACCACATATCTATGTAACCTTTAGCTATACACACCACATATCTATGTACTATACACACCACATATCTATGTAACCATTAGCTGTACATACCACATATCTATGTAATCTTTAGCTATAAACACCACATATCTATGTAACCTTTAGCTATAAACACCACATATCTATGTAACCTTTAGCTGTACACACCACATATCTATGTAATCTTTAGCATACACACCACATATCTATGTAACCTTTAGCTATACACACCACATATCTATGTAACCTTTAGCTGTACACACCACATATCTATGTAACCTTTAGCATAACACCACATATCTATGTAACCTTTAGCTGTACACACCACATATCTATGTAATCTTTAGCATACACACCACATATCTATGTAACCTTTAGCTATACACACCACATATCTATGTAACCTTTAGCTGTACACACCACATATCTATGTAACCTTTAGCATAACACCACATATCTATGTAACCTTTAGCTATACACACCACGTATCTATGTAACCTTTAGCTATACACACCACATATCTATGTAATCTTTAGCATAACACCACATATCTATGTAACCTTTAGCTGTACACACCACATATCTATGTAATCTTTAGCATAACACCACATATCTATGTAACCTTTAGCTATACACACCACGTATCTATGTAACCTTTAGCTGTACACACCAAATATCTATGTAACCTTTAGCATACACACACCACATATCTATGTAACCTTTAGCTGTGCACACCACATATCTATGTAACCTTTAGCTGTACACACCACATATCTATGTAACCTTTAGCATACACACCACATATCTATGTAACCTTTAGCTGTACACACCACATATCTATGTAACCTTTAGCATACACACCACATATCTATGTACCCTTTAGCTATACACACCACATATCTATGTAACCTTTAGCTGTACACACCACATATCTATGTAACCTTTAGCATACACACCACATATCTATGTACCCTTTAGCTATACACACCACATATCTATGTAACCTTTAGCTGTACACACCACATATCTATGTAACTAGCATACATACCACATATCTATGTAACCTTTAGCTATACACACCACATATCTATGTAACCTTTAGCATACATACCACATATCTATGTAACCTTTAGCTGTACACACCACATATCTATGTAACCTTTAGCTATACACACCACATATCTATGTAAGAATTGCTGTGATCTGTAATATTTATATTACACACACACAGAGAGGGAGACTGCAGATATAGCTGTGATTAACCCTAGTCCTTGTCTAAGCCCTAACCCTAGTCCTTGTCTAAGCCCTGACCCTAGTCATTGTCCAAGCCATAACCCTAGTCCTTGTCTAAGCCCTGACCCTAGTCATTGTCCAACCCATAACCCTAGTCATTGTCCAACCCATAACCCTAGTCATTGTCCAAACCGTAACCCTAGTCATTGTCCAAGCCCTGACCCTAGTCCTTGTCTAAGCCCTGACCCTAGTCCTTGTCCAAACCCTAATTCTAATCATTATTCAAGCCCTAACCATTGTCATTGTCCAAGCCTGACTTGTCATAGTCCAAGCACTAACCCTAGTCATGGACAAAGCCCTAATGCTAGTCCTTGTCAAAGCCCTAACTTTATCATTATCCAAGCCATAACTCTAGTCATTGTACAAATCCAAATCCTAGCCATTGTCCAATCCCAAACCCTAGTCATTGACCAAGCCTTAATCAGAGTCATTGTCCAAGCCCTAATCCTAGTCATGGTTCAGTCATGGTCCAAGCACTAACTCAAGTCATTGCAAGCCCTGACCCTAGTAATTGTCCAAGCCCTAATCCTAATCATTTTCCAAGCCCTAACACTAGTTGGGTCCAATCCCTAATAAAAATAATATATTATATAATATATATATAACAATAATAAATAATAAAATAAAACATATGATAACAATAAAAGATATTTAAAAACGTTCCTATTTTTATTTTTATTATTATATTATTTATTCTTATTCTTGTTCTACAACTGTTGGAAGCTACCAACAGCTTTCTCCAACTTATAGTTATTAGATGATCTACAATTGTAGGAAGCTACCTATAGCTTTCACTGTATAAAAACTAATTATATACTGTCCCTCTGGTTTTATGAAAAATATTTAGCTATGGATGTATCTAGCTATGGATGTATCTAGTAGTGCAGCGGCATAGTCCAACTCCCCAAACCTATTGTGCATTTTTTTATAAAAGCACCAAAATTGGTACACATGTAGATTAATACCTAATGAATATGGAGGCGCTCACAATTGTACCCACGCTGGCCATAGCAACAGTTTACAAAATGGCCGCCATGCAAACACTTGTCTAGCCTGAATAGTATACAACGAAACAAATAAACAAGCAAATCAAATAATAAAGCAAATCAAACAATAAACTGAAATGGCAACAGTAGGAATGGCTGATTCTCTACACAAGCATCACATGTTATGCGCACAAGAAAGGCCCACCAAATTACGGCTGTTGCCTTATATATTCTGCAACATCCTAGCCCTAGCCGTGCCTATGGCCTTCATAGTCTTACCTGTTCAAAAGACGATCAAACCCTTGTGGAGTTTGAGGCCTGGTGTGATCAGAGAAAACAGAATTGCCTTCAGTTTCATTACTGGGCAACAACAATGTGAGAGATATGGCTGAACTTCCCAAGACACACCCAGATATTTACAGAGAGTTCAACACTGGCCACTTCACAGTGTAAAAGACCAAGCGAGTTTTCTTGGCCATCCCCATTGACCAAGCACATGAACAAAATAATGCCTGTGTCAAGGGTGATGGAGGTGCAGTTGGCCTCACCGACAATCCAAGTGCCCTGCGGCAGTGGATGATTGCTGGGCCAGAGGTTGCCAGAGTAATTGGGAAATTTGAAAATTCTGACTTGCGGAAATTAATAGTGGACACACATCACCATGACCAAACAGCAAGTCTACAGACATCTTTTGCAAGAGATGTTCGCTCTCTGGTGACCGTCATATTATTTAAGAGCAAGAACTTCTGGTCCATGTGATGTTTCATATTATTATTAAGAGCAAGAGCTTCTGGTCCATGTGATGTTTCATATTATTATTAAGACGATGTTTCATATTATTATTAAGAGCAAGAGCTTCTGGTCATGTGATATCTCATATTATTATTAAGAGCAAGAGCTTCTGGTCATGTGATGTTTCATATTATTATTATTAAGAGCAAGAGCTTCTGGTTCATGTGATGTTTCATATTATTATCAAGAGCAAGAGCTTCTGGTCATGTGATGTTTCATATTATTATCAAGAGCAAGAGCTTCTGGTCATGTGATGTTTCATATTATTATTAAGAGCAAGAGCTTCTGGTTCATGTGATGTTTCATATTATTATTATTAGAGCAAGAGCTTCTGGTCATGTGATGTTTCATATTATTAAGAGCAAGAGCTTCTGGTTCATGTGATATCTCATATTATTATTAAGAGCAAGAGCTTCTGGTTCATGTGATGTTTCATATTATTATTATTAGAGCAAGAGCTTCTGGTCATGTGATGTTTCATATTATTAAGAGCAAGAGCTTCTGGTTCATGTGATGTTTCATATTATTATTAGAGCAAGAGCTTCTGGTTCATGTGATGTTTCATATTATTATCAAGAGCTTCTGGTCCATGTGATGTTTCATAATATTATCAAGAGCAAGAGCTTCTGGTCCATGTGATGTTTCATAATATTATCAAGAGCAAGAGCTTCTGGTCATGTGATGTTTCATATTATTAAGAGCAAGAGCTTCTGGTCATGTGATGTCTCATATTATTATCTGAGCAAGAGCTTCTGGTTCATGTGATGTTTCATATTATTATCAAGAGCAAGAGCTTCTGGCCCATGTGATGTTTCATATTATTATTAAGAGCAAGAGCTTCTGGTCATGTGATGTTTCATATTATTATCAAGAGCAAGAGCTTCTGGTCATGTGATGTTTCATATTATTAAGAGCAAGAGCTTCTGGTCCATGTGATGTTTCATATTATTATCAAGAGCTTCTGGTCCATGTGATGTTTCATAATATTATCAAGAGCAAGAGCTTCTGGTCATGTGATGTTTCATATTATTAAGAGCAAGAGCTTCTGGTCATGTGATGTCTCATATTATTATCTGAGCAAGAGCTTCTGGTTCATGTGATGTTTCATATTATTATTAAGAGCAAGAGCTTCTGGTCCATGTGATGTTTCATAGATGTATATTTTCAAAAGCAAGAGCTATTGATCAGTCAATGTCTACTGATTGTGACACAACACTCATGTGCAAGCCAGCGTGTCTCTGATGGTTTCATGATCTTGAGCTCTGGAAGACCTAGTGCTTTCTGAATCTCCTTTAATGACTCTGCACATTTTGGGGAGCACTTGATGGAAGAATTTCCATAAGGTCATCAGAGTCATGTAGACATGCTTGCTACCTGGTATAACATTAGCAGCTTGCACAGACACTAGTTGAAGGAGATGACAGCAACAGTGGACAAACAATGCACAAAGCGAGAGCTCTTTCAAACTCCTGTTTAGTCAGCAGAGAAAGTAGCAGTTTTACTCACTTTCTTCAAGGCAAAAACATCAATGAAGTGTTCTTCTTGTACACCCTCTCTACCCGAAAAACATCAATGAAGTGTTCTTCTTGTACACCCTCTCTACCCGATGACAACAGCTTGTCAGCTGCTCTATGCTAGTAACATCAGTGCATCCATCAGCCATGATGCTATGATAGTAACATCAGTGCCTCCATCAGCCATGATGCTACATGTATGCTAGTAACATCAGTGCATCCATCAGCCATGATGCTTAAGAAAGGGTGCCTTATGAAGCCACTTGAGTAGAGCCTCATCCCCGCATGTTCCCAAGGGCACTGACAAACTCTACTGTACATCCATTTCTGACGTGTACATTGCATTTCCTCCAGTTCTGCAAGGGAAGGTTTGAAGAGTCTCTCCACCAGTTTGTCGAAGTTAGTAGCACGTGCGATGTGCTGATGAGCTAGAGAGTGGATTCGAGCCTTCCTATTTCGTAATCTTTGCTGCTCTGCAACATTTTGAAGCCGGCTGATAATGGAACCTTCTTCTGTAGCTCTGTCAGCTCCCCACGTCCAATTGACGGGATAGAAGAAGCACTTCATTTCATAAACGTGATTTTGTTTTCTGAGTCGCCTTCTTCCAGTTAGTGAATTTGGTAATTCAAGCCACACCAGTCCTCTGAAGAGATCTTCCACCAATAATCTGCAGAATGCATCCTGTAAATTCTCATCAGACTCTAGCCAGGGGGAAATTTCTTCCCACTTTTTGTTGCATCTCCTGATTCCAGATCCCAGACTACTTGGAAGGTGGTTTAGGAGGAGCACTTGAGCAATGCTTCTTAGGAGGATTGCGCTGTACAGTAATCTCAGACACCATCCTCAGAATTGGGTACTGAGACTTGGATCCACTACTACTGAAATGCAAACGAATATCCATTTCTATAACGTTTGCTACTCTCGGTGCTCCATATACCACTCATGCTTCCTTCCTAGGGGCTATGGAGTATGTGGTCAATATGATGATGTAAGTGTATAGTATAATATATATATATATATATACATACCACTCATGCTTCCTTCCTAGGGGACTCATCAGCTAGCCATGGAGTATGTAGTCAATATGATGATGTAAGTGATCTTCTATATATACTTCACATTGCCAGTATTTATATAGACCACTGTCAGTTCCGCACTGTTCCTCAAACCCTCGCAGGACACCTAAGCCAACCCAAAAGAAGTTTCCCAGGGGAGCATATCCCCGACCCACCTAGATCGAAACTTTGTCACATCTTTAACCATTATGCCTCCACTTAGAGTCGAGATGCCTCCATTGCCCCATCCCTCCCTCCCTCCCTGGACAATTTGGGGGGGGGGGGGGGGCATGGACATCCACATGTAGATACATGTAATCCCTGAGTTGTCCACAACCACTGGCCACCATATATGGCAAACTCCCACACTGGCCATATATGGTCAACTCCTACACTGGCCATATATGGTCAACTCCTACACTGGCCATATATGGTCAACTCCCACAATGGCCATATATGGTCAACTCCTACACTGGCCATATATGGTCAACTCCCACAATGGCCATATATGGTCAACTCCCTCACTGGCCATATATGGTCAATTCCTACACTGGCCATAATAAGGTCAACTCCCACACTGGCCATATATGGTCAACTCCCACACTGGCCATATATGGTCAACTCCCACACTGGCCATATATGGTCAACTCCCACACTGGCCATATATGGTCAACTCCCACACTGGCCATATATGGTCAACTCCCACACTGGCCATATATGGTCAACTCCCACAATGGCCATATATGGTCAACTCCCTCACTGGCCATATATGGTCAATTCCTACACTGGCCATATAAGGTCAACTCCCACACTGCCCATATATGGTCAACTCCCTCACTGGCCATATACTGTATGGTCAACTCCCACACTGCCCATATATGGTCAACTCCCTCACTGGCCATATATGGTCAACTCCTACACTGGCCATATATGGTCAACTCCTACACTGGCCATATATGGTCAACTC